>OX155972.1:13910527-13917962 GCA_944548615.1 Micropterix aruncella | reverse complement strand
TTTGTAGTACAATAAAGTTATTCTATTCTATTCTATTTTATTAGTAAGCCAGGGACATACAAAATATCCTGTTTAAAGATAAAACATGAGCAAATCCGAACATGGGGACTCCTTCGTCGCTATGTAAGTGTAAGAGGAGTAGAAGTTACTATTTAAAGTGAAAAATAAACAAAAAAAAATATTACCCCCCCCCCCCCCCCCCGCCTACTTTATAACAAACCATAGTTAGGAGTTATGTGTCAATTAAAGATCTTTTATGTAGATAAATTACGGCGGCTCAACTATAAATTCTGCCAGTTATACGATGGTATCGGACATAAGCGATTCCCTGCCTGGAAAACCTCCTAATTGTAAAATAGCCAGCTGTACGTTCAGCCGCCATATTAATAATTGATCTACATGAATATACCTTTTTATAGACATATAACTCATCGCCATAAGGGCCGGGCCACACGATGCGGTGCGGCTGCGGCGCGGCGCCTGAGTGGGTGTCGCCGCGGCTCCTACTTACAATTATCTGTGGTATTATGGTGCGACGACATTATCCGTGATAGGTGCGACGCCGGAACGCACCACGTGGTGCGTTCTGGCGTCGCACCTCACCTATATTCGATAGCTTTGCGGTGTGGCGCCGCATAGCATCGTGTGCCCCGACCCTTAGGCCTAGGGCTACCACCGTGCCCAACGCCCATTACATTCAAATTAAGAAACTTGAAGCAATACTATTATTTTACCGCTTAACACGGGCACTGATGATCTACATATATTATTTTGACGATATTATCGCGGAATACTTAAACTGATATTAAAAGATCATAAAATAAACTAAGGCATACGATACATAAATTAATAATTGTTAAATAATTAAGTGGACATTTCATTCCTAGTACCTTGAAAATAATCAAGTAATTCATCAGTCATCACATCATCGTTATCATGAGTAGGCGTTTTATTGGATATTGTTCTCTAAGTAATCAAATATGGTATATTTCATTTATATTATCTATTATCGGAATAAATATATTTGATGATAAATGGATGACAGGTAGGCTTTTAATTATTTTAAATGCAATATTAAACAATGTAACAAATGTAGAGACAGTAGGTATTGTTTTTTTTTAAATCTATCGCAAAATTTAATGTAACGAATAGATATTTAATGACCTAATCAACGTTTAACAAATCAGTTACAGTCGCAATCAGAAAAATCAATACTTAAAAAATTTGATGTACTATCGTCACTCTCCTTGCTCACCTCAATAATGCATGAGTCACAGCATTCTCCATTACGCCATCCCTTTGCCAGTAGTACTCCTCCATTACTAAGACATGGTTATCAAAACTACACCAACCTTCTTTCGTGACTTGCGTGATAGCTTTTTCGATAAATTTCTTAAATATCTTCAGAGAAAAATCAGAGGGAGTGTTTTGTTTCTTCACAAGCCTTTTAACTGTTGTCCATGCAAGGTCTATCGGGTTCAAGTCGCACATATAAGGCAGCAATCGTTGTACATCGTGAATGTACATCAGAATTAAATTTCATTTCTTATGGATTATTGGAGGTGGACCGTTTATATAGTACGTATTTACAAAAAAAAACTTTGAGTTACTTTATTTTTTAATAATTAAAATAAACCTATTTAAACCGCAATAAAAAACGCACACGTCGCAAGTGTTATGGAAGGTAATAAACACTCAATTCAAATCGCATAAATAGTCGTGTGAAGAGGTAAACGCTTATGTGCACCGAGGGAAATTGCAGTGAGCTTTGCGCATATTATTATATTGCAATGACGTGCGTGTGGGACGCAGTGTCACTTTAACGGGTGTCTGTGAAAGCGACCCGGATCGATATATAAAGTAAATGAGTAGGTGAGATGAGTGAGTGCTACAAGTGCGTGCAAAAGTACAGTTCTGTATGACTTTCTGAACTGCTTCGTAATTCTAGGTCGCAGTATCTTTAAATATTATTTCGGGCGGTACTCACAAAAATCTCTATCAAAATAAGTACCACTGTGCTTGCTGTCAAAGTCAAATTTGAAGTTAATAAGTTAAGGAACATTCATTATTAGGCAGGCAGGGGTTCCATTAGAAGATTAGATGGCTCTGATCTAACAGTTCTACAGCAATTTATGATGGATAAATATCCGTTGTAATAAGGCTAAGACAATATGTGCATTGATAATATGTGTTACATCATTGATATTGTTTAGGAAATAAATAATTATGGACGCTTACACGATTAAATTGAAAAACCATCTAAAACCAGCAGGCCATGGAGAGCACCCAGCATTCCCAAAAAGGATATTAGGAATTTAAAAAAAACGATTTGGTCACCAAAAAAAATCCCAGCAAGTAGGCAGTTCCCCCCACCACTCCTTCCCCCTTGCCCGCATCCTTGCCCCTTTCACCCCCCCCCCCCTACGGTGCTAACCCTCTAACCTACCCACATCAATAATCCACCTTCTCACATCGATGGCGAATATGTTCGATTAAAATCGCAAATACATTTCTAAGATTTTTGTAGTCTTTTAGTAATATTTTACTTGAATTTTAATAGTATTTTCGTATTATATTTGTAGTATATTCCGTAATATAAAAATATTATTCTTCCAACCCTATGTAGTATTTTAAGTAGAGTATAGAAATTATATGTGTCGCTAGTATATGATATATTCCAACTAATATTTCATAATGGGCCCGATTGTGCTTCTTCGTGAACTAAAATAGGAACTTAGTTCAACCGAACGAGACAGATCAACACGTTAGAACGGAATAGCACCAAAACACCTGTCGAACTTATAGACGCCTGAATAAGTTTGAACGCATTTCGTGCGGTGTTAGATTTAGATGCTTTATCATCGGTGGGTAGTTTTAATGCGGAAAAGTGACAACCGTTCATTTTAGAATCCGCTCTGACCTACTGCTCTATCTCGTTCACATGAAATAATTACCGATTTTAGTTCAAGAGAAACGCAATCGAGCCTAATATTGTTTCGACACAAAAAAGCATCTTTGTACGAAATTTCAAGTCTTTAAATCTATTATTTTGATTTTGAGGTATGATTAGCGCTTCTCCTGGTAAATTAATTTAAACCACAATCTTTTCAACTCTTGCCATGACCCAATAATGCTTGCTTACCAAATTCAACCCGTTATCGGATGAAGCGTTTGGGCGATATCGTGGAAAAATACACACAGTCACAGACAGACACACAGATGTGCTTACAGAATAGATTTCCTCTGCCGGAAAAGTAACACAATGAAAGCAGGTTTTAAAACACTTCAAATTTAGTCAGACTACAAATACTAAAATCCAAAAATATTATTAAAATTCTTCTTTGACTTCGCTGTGATGGAATAACTGCAGTATAGGTTCCTTTCTCAAAAAAAAATACAAACTGATAGATTCGATCATTTTAATGCTAAATCTGAAAGAAAATAGCGTCAGACACTTGAAATTAGAAATATTTGGGGACATTAAAGTTTCAACGTTACGTACATATTATGTAACACGTTTGTGACTGATATTCACTCGACTATATTCACCACACTGATTCCATATCTGCAATAATCTTTATTCGGTCTCAATAAATAAGGGAGATATAGACCAAATAAAGATTATTGTAGATTCGGAATCAGCCTGGTGAATATAGTCCTGTGACGTTTAAAAATCAACAATCTAGGAGAGGTTCCTACAACTTTTTATAAATTGCTTGTATGCGATATTCATTCATCCATTATTATTTTTTTTAAATATTTACCTGTAATCTTTTTAGCTAATTCAAGTAACAACATATTATACCGTTATATTTTGTATTTATATGGCTCTGTTTCATGTTATGGTATAGCTTTTTCGAGGTATTAATCCATTTAATCCATTCTTTCATAATATATTCCTAACTGTTCTCTCAGTAATATCAAATCCAGAAGTTTTAAGGACCTTGTTAATGTCTTTAGATGTTTGACGGCGGTCACCTTTGGCTTTTGGCTGGATTTTGGGGCAGTTCTTGTTGTTCTGTTCTTCTTGAAGCGTTGGCAAACCTTTCTTACTCCAGACTTGGTAGCTCCTCCAGCCAATCTTTTTGCGATATCTTCGTATGTGTATCCTACTTCACGAAGCGTAACAGCTCTGCTTCTCTTTCCGGGCGACCAATCAGCACGTTTTGGATTAGTAGGAGCCATTTTCAATAATATGAGAACTCAAAAGCACTCTGACTGCACTTCAACACACGCAAAAAACAACCTCACTTTAATGCAGGCAATGGCTGACTAATACAATTGCAACACCAATGATGTTGCATCCTAAAGTGTCCTGTTTGTTACATGTGACAATCCCCCGTGCTCTGTGATTGGCTTAGAATGAACAAATGACATTGTAATGTTGCCACAGCTTAAAAACCTTATTACACAAATTTCATTCTTTGCAAGACGATTACTTTAGAATACTTTAAGTTCTCATAAATAGCTATCTATATTTTTTTAATCAACATCTGGCGTGTTTATTAATAAAATATAACACTAGGAATACGAAAAAAATAATCTAGAAGGGTTGTATAACCAAAAAGTTGTTTTATATACAGTCAAACCACAAATTACAAGAAATTGTGTCCACACTTAATTCCACTACTGTATACTGCAGTTATACCGCCGATTTGTTCACTGATTTGCTTTGACTTTACAATATCGTATTATTTCAGGTTGGAGAATGGCCAGGGATACCCTTCTGATGGCGATATTCTTATTTATTGTAACTTATGCTCTTGCTGGTTTTGTCGCCTCTGCTTCTATCAACTATGGCGTAAATACGCATAGCTTAATTGTCCCGTTGTTTCATTTCATTAATCTTATACCCGTCATTCTTCAATTTTTCTGGATTGTATATTATCGAAGAGATATACTGGCATGTTTCAATTGTGCAAAGAAAGAAATACAAAAACAAACATGTATGGCTGAAGAAGAGGCGTATAATAAATGTTTGAGTCGTATCAAAATAATATCAATGGGAATAGCAATACTCATATTTATTACGTTTATACTATCGCTATTATTTAAATCGCCGGTGTATAAGAAAAATGGTATTGAAATCACGGGATTTTATGCTGTTGGTAAGTATAACTATATTATTTTATAACTTTGTGCCAATATATTCAATGGTTCTTGTATAAAAATCTAATTTCTGAATTTATTTTTGAAACATGCAGTCAATAAAAAAACCATGTCCATCGCAGAGATTTGGAAGTTGCTAAATTTCACACAATAGTATGACAGATGAGAAATTATACATAGAAAAACTTAATAGATAAAGTTTAAATATTTTAGTGGTCCACGATTTGATATTGCTTCACTTCGTTATAATCACATTTCGGGGAAGTTATGTATAATCACATTTTTTAAAACAAGCTTTTATTAAAATTCCCTGTCTCGAGTCAACCCTGGGTGAAGCAGCCATGTCATAGTGGAACTTGAAACGAGCTATCAAAATTGAATGCTATGCAGAATTTCGTGTTTGTGCTGTAAACCGTTGAGGAGTCCCATCGTTAGAAGCCAACCCTGGGTGCAGTAAAACTTAAAACGGGCTATCATAATTGAATGCGTATACAAAATTTCGTTTCTGTGCTGTTGGCCGTTGAGGAGTCCCCTCGTCGGAAGCCAACTCTCGGTGAGCAGCTCTGTCGCGGTGAAACTTAGAATGGGCTATCATAATTGAATGCGTATACAAAATTTCGATTTTGTACTGTTAACCGTTGAGGAGTCCCCTCGTCGGGAGTCAATTCTGGGTGCAGCAGCCATGTCATGGTGAAATTTAGAACAGGCGATCATTATTGAATGCGTATATTAGGCATACCCAGCAACGAAGAGGCCGACAAACTGGCAAAACTGGGCACACTAGAATGCCCGGTGGAGCCAGTTGTTGAGGTCCTCTTCGCTATAGGTAAGAAAATCATCGTGGACCGCTTGGGGCAGGAACATCGAGCACCATGAAAACGGAGCCAAGAATGTCGCCAGGCAAAGGTCATTATGAAGCAACCACTTCCTAAGAAAACCAAGGCCCTACTCGACATAAGCAAGAAGAACCTTAAAACCACTATCGGTCTCCTCACCGGACACACGACCCTTTGAGCACATCTATTAAACATTGGCTTGACCGAGAGCAAGGACTGCCGAATATGTGACGAAGAACCTGAAGACAGCATATATCTCGTTGGTCGCTGCCCAGGCCTCGGCGCAAAAAGGCACAGTTTACTGGGAAGAGCCTTTCTGAAACCAGCGATCTGCCCAATTTGAAGGTCAGTGATCTGTATGGACTGGTAAACCGTACCGGCCTACTAACAGACCACTGACCCAACCACGAAGTGGGTAGTTACAAACGATCTTATAGATCCAGCTGGCATTCACGGCTGCATACAAGCCCCCTACTCCGTTTACTACTACTACTACTACTACTAGTTGTATAAACAAAACTTTTATCGCGCGCTATAAGTATAAACACAAATATAGTTCGCAATTTATTTCTTTCTTTTCTCAATTTTTTTACAGGCTTGGAACCAGCAGACGAAAGTCCAAACAGGGAAATTTTGTTTGTCATAAGACTAATGGCACTGATTGCGATACTTGGAGAACGTTGTGCTTTTCTACTGTTATACGTCACGTTAATTGGACACTGCATTTGTCAGTACAAAGTACTCGATTTAAGAATCTTTAACAGCTTGAAGAAGATATCACAATCTGAGGAAGGACGTGATTTAATGAAATTATCAATCGATAGCCACCTATTAGTAATATCAATGGTTACCAAATTCAGAGATATGTATCAGATTTTACTAGCAATGGAAGTTTTGTTCTTGATGACATCCCTTGCTCTGTCGATGCTACTGCTTGGAACCTCCTTATTATCAACTTTACTATTGCAATTTTTCTCTCTTTTTATTGTATCATATATAAGCGAGTCGCTGAACACCGAGAGAGAGACCTTCTTCGAGTCTATTTACATGGCTGACTGGTATTTGGTTTCTCCTCACAATCGTAAAGACTTGTCTATCATAATGCTGATGGCGTCTAAGCCATCTTATCTCACAGCTGCGAAATTGGCCACGTTATCAATGCAGACTTTTCAATCTGCTTTGAATTTTACCTATTCTTGTTACGCCTTAATACGATCTGAATCTATGCTTGAAGCTTAAACTATGGAATACAAAAAAAATGGAAGCCTTTTAAAATGCAACAAACTTTTAAAATATTTTAATTGGCAGTGAAATTTATCAAATATAATCATTCATTATATTGAATAGCGTAAATAATTTGAAAACAATATTTTTCTTCTAATGATATAAAGTGTTGTTTGACTCGTTCTTGTCGTTTTGCAAGATGCGATAACATCGTTTATCCTCATTTGCGTTATCCTAGCATCGTCTTCAATTTGTAGCAATTTGTA
>OX155972.1:13783027-13905527 GCA_944548615.1 Micropterix aruncella | reverse complement strand
GTGTTTGCTCAATTCCTCATGGATCCCATCATCAGAACCGGATTTTGATAAAAATGGGACCAATCTGTAAGTATATTCTTTCGAATATAAAAATTAATTTCCAGGTCGGTTCATAAACGGCAGAGTACTGCGGTAACAAACATTAAAAAAAAAATAAAGATACAACCGAATTGATAACCTCCTCCTTTTTTTGAAGTCGGTTAAAAAAACTCTTGCCAATGTGATTTATTTATTGTTTTTCGCTTTAAATTAAAACAAATGAGAGATATCTGATACGGCCCTGGATATTGACTCTTCCTACCTACCCCCACAAACATTGCCCGTATAATATCTACAATAGCTACGCACCTACTTACTTATTTATTTATTTTATTTATATAAGTAATGCAAATAATTAAAAAGTAAACAATTTCAGCTTAGGAATACTTTCAAAATTGAATCAAAAGCAGAAAAAAGAATACAATGCATAGTCTAGTGGCAACGTCACCTAACTAGGCCGGGACCTGTTCTAAGGTAAACGCTATTTTTTTAATGTGCTTGCACAAATACCGTGTTTATAAGAGTGGCATATATTCCATGTATGCACAAAAATGGAATTGCAAAACAATATTAAAAATGACTAAATACTTGATTAAATTAAATAATTAAATTAAGGTTAGAAGTGGAAAATTAAAATGACAGCAAATAAATTCAAATCATAAAAAAACAAAAAAAAACAAAACAATTTAAAATAGTAAAAATTAGAATGAATTTGCAATCAAATTTCTGATTCAGTTGTCATTCTTACAAAGAGGAATGTCTTGTGTATTTTTTAAGAAGGATTTTTTTATTTTCTAATGAACAATGTAACTATAATTGCAGAATAAGTACTACACAATTTACTCGCTCTTTATCAATTGCAAGATTGTGTTAATATTATCTTATGATTATGTGCATTTTAAAGGACATTGAAATGTTTTTTATATGTTTAATGATGTTTTATTTTTTCGCATTTCTTAAAAAAACATAAAACTAGATATTACAGGTTAGTACTGTACATTTAAATAATTACATAATTATTATTGTTAGGTTACCGTTGCTTCGGGTAGTACATATATTTTGTAATACCCGAAGCAAACAACTATTTTATAATAAAACTAAGTATAATAATTAATTAAACCACGGCGATTTTTGCTTTTATTCTGATATCCATTAAATATTCTGGATAAAGCTGACCGTCTGCAGAACCTTTATTTCATATGTTTTACAATAACCCTTTGAGGACCATAAGCTTTGCGGTAGAGTTTGGATTTTTTTGATACATACAACTGTTAAAGGGCGATGTAAATAACATGTAAGTTTGTAAAAATGGGTCGTAGATTTTGTATAAATTGATAAGACATAAAATCGCTGTGGTCCATAAAGACGTAAAGTTACCACTTTTTTCCAAAATTTGATTATTTTAATATTTTTTATTTTTTTAATTTATTTTTATTTTCTTAAGGATAACTTACAGCCAATAATTTTGTAGTGAACAATAATAGGAAGCTTAGAGCCATTTACAAGTTACCACTGATAATGACAATAATAATAACGTGAATTTAGAACTGATATTAAGTATAAAGAAGATATTAAACAAGAAGATACTAAATTGTACATTAGAAAACATGTTGACATAAACAAGACTGTAATAAAAGAAGGAAATGCTAAGCCTGGTCATCACAAAATCGCCCTACAACCTGCTTCCTTATAGTATATATATTCGTGAAAAAGGGGTTAATATCAATGTCAGCATTCAGGGTGTTGAAAGTTTCGCATACCCTTATAAAATAGGAATTACGCCTGTATTTGGTTTTAAAGCCAGGTACATGAAGGGGTGCCCTATTTCTAAGTGCCCGGCTAGGAGTGCGGAGAGATATTTTAGATAATAGTTCAGGACAATCAATCGAGCCATTTAAAATTCGTAGTAAAAGTGAGATGTCAGCTATGTTTCTTCGCAAAGCCAATGGCAGCAAATGATGGCGGATACAACGAGAATAGTAGTCTATATCACGTATACGACATTTATATTCTATGTAGTGCAGAAATTTTCTTTGGATGGCCTCTATTCTCGATGCATACACCTCGTAACAAGGGTTCCATAACTGGGATGCATATTCAAGATGACTGCGGACGTAGGCACAATAGAGAATTTTTATGGTTTTTATGTTATTGAAGTGTTCGCTGGATCGTATAATAAATCCTAGGGCTTTAGACGCTTTCGCAACAATACTGTCGATGTGGGCATCAAATAGCAGTTTGGAGTCAAGTGTAACACCCAGATCCTTAATCTTAGTTACCCTACTCAAAGCAGAGTTATTGAAAAAATAAGAAGAGGAAGAAGGGTTATTTTACGACTAAAAGTAATGGTAGAGCATTTGGCAACATTGAGGTCTAATTTGTTGGCAGTACAATAGCTGTTCAAGCGTAACAAGTCCTCCTGCAGGAGGGAGACATCACCAGGAGTAGTTGCTTTAAGAATCTTCATGTCATCAGCAAATAAAAGATAAATAGAATTCTTAAAACATGCGTCTATATCCTGGATAAATAAAATGAATAATAGAGGGCCTAATATAGACCCCTGTGGAGCTCCTGAAGGAATATTAGACCAGATAGAGGTAAACCCGTTAAGAACTACTGCTTGAGACCTATTAGAAATGTAAGAAGAGAACCATCTATACAAGTCGCCGTGTATTCCGGCAGATAGGAGTTTTTCCAAAAGAAGAACATGGTCGATGCGATCGAATGCTTTGTTATAATCAGTCATAATTACGTGAACGTCCCTATTATTAGACATGTTTTCAGTTATGTAGTCATTGGCTAGCAGTAGATTAGTTGTCGTTGATCTACCTCTCAAAAAACCATGTTGTTGAGAACTAAAGTAAGGTTTGAAAGCAGAATACAATTGCGTGTACACGGTTTTTTCCAAAATTTTCGAAAAAATGCATAATTTAGAAATGGGGCGGTAGTTAGTAATACATTCCCTAGGACCCCCTTTATGAATCGGGGATACAAACGCTCGCTTCCATATTTCAGGCATAACACCTTCTTTCAGCGAACGACGAAAAAGTATCGACAAAGGCAATGCAATACTATCAGCACAGCGAACAATAAATAGGGGAGCTAGGTCGTCTGGTCCAGCCGATTTCGTTAGGTCTATTTTTTTAAGTAAATTCAATACATCCTCCTCTTTGACTTCCACATGGTTTATGTCACCACTAGATGACGTTGTCGGATCTTCATGGTTAGTAGCTGGTTCACTCGGGGAATTCTGTAGAAACACCGAAGTGAAGTAAGAGGAGAATAGTTCACAAACATCTGGGCCATTTGATGCAGATACCGAACCGCAAAGCATTGTGGATGGGATAGAACTAGACTTATTACCTTTTATATATGACCAGAACGCTTTAGGATTGGCAATAATCGAGGATTCCGTTTTGTTTATGTATATTTTAAAGCACTCATTTTCCCGCCATTTGGCTTGAGAGCGAAGATGGATAAACGTATGATAGTCTGATAGATTGCCATACGACTTGTACTTTTGAAAGTATTTGTATTTTTCTTTTAGTAGTTTGTGGAGAGGCAGATCATACCAAAGAGGAAATTTCTCCTTCGAGAGGCGTTTACATGGCACGTGTTTATCGTGAGCTGTGTAAATAGAAGTATGGCAAGTAAATAGAGTCAAGGACAAGTGCCAATCTGTATTATCGAAGTCCTTAATTATTTCGCCAAAGTTAGCTTTATAATAAAGATACTTCATTTGAACATTATCACATAGCGCAAGGTATTTAGCGAAGGAGGCTTGTATACAAAGAGATTTATGGTATGGATCTTCGGGAACAAGTGGATCAGTACAGGCTTCCACTGCAATCGGATCAGTACAGGGGGCCAGATCCAGAATCTTATTATCGGAGTTACGTACACCACTGAACTGTGAAAGATTACATAGGTTCAAGGTGTCAATAAAATTAAGCTGGCTGGGTCCAGAAAAGCAATGGGGTTCAAGTACTAAACTTGAAGCATCTGCGGGACGCCAATCTATGTTACTCATGTTGCAGTCGCCTAGAATTATGAATTTGTCATGTGGATGACCCAAAACAATAGTTGTCAAATTATTTGAGAAATTATCTAACTGCTCGTTAAAGGAAAACCCTAAATTTTGATTACACAAGTAAATAACACATAGATTGATTTTGCAATTTGGCTTCGCATGAGTCGAGATAGAGACCCATAAATCTTCTGCTGATGATTGCCAGTCCTTTTGTTCGATAGCAATAAGAGTGCGCCGGACTGCAATCAGAACTCCACCACCGTATTTCTGCTGTGTGCGGGCGTAATTTCGATCACGCCTGAACAGTATATACCTATCATCACAAAGCTCGCGATCAGATATCCCCTCCAATAGCCAAGTCTCAGTGATCACTACTATATCAAAGAAATTTAAGAGGAGATTTCGTAAGAACGTGTTAGTCTTTGTCCGCAGTCCCCTAGCATTCTGATAGTAGATATTAAGGTCCACCATATCGCAAACTACAGCTTGATATGTAAGTATATTAGGGAAGTGCGTAGATATTAATAATACGATTGACGTAATCGAATTTGTAATAAGATAAGACCAACTGTATGGTGCTGATATAAATATTATTATAACAAAATTAGTGCAGATGCGATAGAGTGCGATATACCTCGATCCGGCTCCTGAGATGCTGCTCATGAAACTGATTACATTCAATTCTGTACTTAGGTTGAGTGATGAGGTTATGCGACTAACAACAGGCTGAATGCTTACGGCTAGACAAGAGTAATGAAGTAATAAAGTGGTTAACAAAAAACAACATATTAAGATAAATTTTCCAACTGAGCTTCCGACCGTATCGATATAACTGGGGAAGTAGTGTTTTTTCTCATAAAAATTTTGCAGTGTTTCACCCAAGCATATTGGTATCCGAGTTGAGACTTGGTTAGTTTCATTTTGGAAAGTAACATTTTGTTGCGAACGGTGAGATGGTCGTTCACATATTATTATATTCTTCCACTGCCCTGAAAACCTATGTCTCTCGGAGTGAGCGATGCTTTGCGAGCGGCCGCAACGAAATCTTCCTTTGCATAGCGATTTATAAATCGGACTACGATCGCTTTTGGGGAATCTTGCTGACGCGTTGGGATCCTTGAAAAAAAATCCAATTGGTACTTTTGTACTGCATAGTTGACTTTAGATCCAATTTTAGAAACAATATCGAATAGGTTCTCATTTGGCTCACTTTATCATCATACCGCTTCTCAAGTTCAAGAACTTTAATACGCAAATCGTTCTTGATTTTTTTCTAGAGTTGCCATCCGATCTTCAATTTGTTTAAATTTTAAATTTTATGCTGACGGCGTTAACAGTAGTGTGGATATTCTTCACGGAACTCTTCAACTCGTCCATATCAGACTTCAGAGACGAAATATCTTCGGCTAAGTTGATAAGGGGGGAGATCTTCAAGGATATTGCCCTTATCTCTTCCATTAGTCCCTCCAGAGTGATAGGGCTTCGAGAATCTTGCTGGGTTTGTGAAATCGATAGCTGCGTAGGTAGGACGCCTGTCTTGCATG
Organism: Micropterix aruncella; assembly: GCA_944548615.1. Taxonomy (NCBI): domain Eukaryota; kingdom Metazoa; phylum Arthropoda; class Insecta; order Lepidoptera; family Micropterigidae; genus Micropterix; species Micropterix aruncella. Next base: position 13,899,914 of record OX155972.1, on the reverse strand, counting down.
AGATACAGCGCCATGTAGACTTCCGTTCGCCAAGTTTCCTATATCCAACCTCTGTGATCCCCCCAACAAAACTAATTTAATTAAGTGTATAATACAATTAGTCTTGTATTTTTTGTTTCACCATAGCGACTGCTGAAAGTTTTCTCTCAGTGCAGTTAATGAGTATATTTTAAGACAGCTAATAAAGGAAAATACAGTAAATTCACAAATAACCGCATAATCAAGTATTTAATTATTACACTCCACAAAATTTAACCGACTTTTTAATAACCGTTTTTGGTTCTTACGAATTTATTCCAATCCATCATTTTGGAATATTATAAAACTAAGCAATAGTACTCGGATAAAAACCGGTATGTATTAATGATGAAATCCTGATTTTTATTCCACCATAACTTCTAAACGCCTGAACTGATTTATAAGTGTAAGATATTGTTAGAATCGTTATGTCATTTTGAGTGTCATAGAATACCTAAACTGTCCACATATTAAAAAATACCTGTTTACATATCCAAATGTCAATAAATTAATATATGTAAATATATCTTTTAATGTCAAATAAAAAGTCTTATTGAGTACGTACATTCCTGAAATATACATCGATCTATATGGATAAATACATAAACCAAAAATATTTCATTAAAAAATCGTTATAAAAATAATTATAAATACAATACTTCACTTTCTGTAACGGCAGTCGTGTTTTTTATTATTTTTAATATATTTACTTGTTTGTATGTTATTTGGTGCTCAAACAAATCACTATTCAGAGTGCGAAATTTAGGGTTCGATAAATTATAATAAATTACGGAATTTGACGGAGATTAAAACACGTTTATATTATGTAATAATTTTTTTTCAGGGTCTACGATGACGTCATCGTCGCCGTTTTCTACAGTAGATTACGTCATAATTGCGTTGACGCTATTATCATCAGCTTGCGTGGGTCTCTACTATAGATTTACAGGAGGAAAACAAAAAACAACTGAGGTACGTAATTTTAAGTCAGTAAAACCTTTAAAAACTTACTATCTAAACCAGGGTTTCTCAATATTATATCCACTCGTACCATATTAAATTTTCCAGACGAGTGCAAACCCCCTTAAAAAAATCTAGCTATAGCAGAGAGTATAGTTGTTGGTTGACTAGAAAATATTGTTATTTAGCAATAAGTCCGCGATTGTACCTTTTTTTATTGTGCAATAAAGAGATTTTTCATTTCATTCAGATAAAGGGTTTTTACTTAAATAACAAAAAAATACAGTCATAAAAGCAATAATATGTTGTTAATTAATGTTATTGGTGGGTTTCTTCTTGTCGCAGATTGAGTGTTTTAGGAGCAATTTTGGTCAATTTCAATCTTATTTCTGATTCAGGATCAAAAGGATTTCTGAATTTCGTTTTTATTATGCCCAAGTGTGAAAACCTACTCTCGCATAAGTACCTAGTTGTCACGAAGGGCAAAAGGTGATTCACCGTTTTGGGCGAGAGTTCGGGATATTCTTAATGTCCTGTTGCCCAAAAATTAATTATAGACATCTTTTTAAAACAAGCTTGAAGGGTTGGATCTATGGACATTTCCATTAATAATTTCTGTCGCGCCATCATGTGTGTCGCCAGCCAGTCAGTCGCCAATCTTGTCGCGATCGCGTAAATCTTGTCGCGAACCCCCTACGATCAACTGGCGCCTACCCCACTTTGATAAACGCTGATCTAAACAGATATTTGCAACAGTTTAAAAACCGGTCAATAGTGATTTTTACTCGCGCGTCTACGCGATGCTCTGTACCTTTTCAAGAATCGATCTCTTGCTTGCCTAAAGACAGCCATATCGTCACCATCATGGAACATTCTCATAGAAATCCGCAAAAATTTGAAGTGAAATCCCCTACTAAATTTTAACAGGCCATAGTTATTTGTAGAAGTCCATAGTTGTCCATAGAAGTAGAATGATAAATAAAACGCAATATAAAATCGAAGACGATCGCGGTTGTTTGACATTATAAATAGGGTAAAAGAATTTACCGAGTGTATTTTGTAGCACCGGACGTTTCGGCGACGTTACAGCCGCCGTTGTCCATGGTAGACTATAGTCATAGACTATATTCAACCCTGGACAACGGCAGCTACAATGTCGCCGAAACGTCAGTTGCTACAAACTTCACGCGGTAAATTCGTTTATCCTATTATAAATAAAACACAGACTCTGTTTATCACAGTTTTTGAATATTCTGTTAAGACTAATATTTGTTTGTTCGTTTGTTTATACTCTTTATTGTGAAATGCCACAATGGGCGGGTTTATTGTCATATGACAATCTCTTACAACCAACCCTACTATGACGTTTTATATGTATGTGTGAGTGTAACATGTGTGTAAGTGTGTGTCTTGCTATTGCATTCCATCTACAGAATTGAAAATGCAATTCCGTTAATTTGATCCCAACGGAAAATGGTGACCCAGCCGGGAATCGAACCCGGGACCTTCCAATGTAAGATCAGGCGACCTAACCACTATGCCACCGGGCCCTGTGGCATAACTAATAATGTTATTAACTCAATTTATGTTAACCTAAATAGCGGTGGCGATGACTGGCGTTTTGTGGCGGGTTAGATTTCATTAACTGTTTCATGGAATAATAAAAAAAACTTAATAGTAAAAACACATTTTTAAAACCAAGCTTTTATTAAAATGCTCTATATTGAGCCAACACTGGGTGAAGCAGCTATGTCATAGTGCAACTTAGAACATGTTATCATAATTTAATGCGTATACAAATTTGAGCGTATACGTGTTTGAGCTATTAACTTTTGAGGAGTTCCCTCGTTGAAAGCAACCCTGTGTACAGCAGCCATATCGCGGTGAAACATAGAACGGGCCGTTACAATTGAATGCGTATACAAAATTGTATGCGTATACAAATTAAAATAAGAGAGAGCATCTGACTGAATTTTTTTTTCATAAATTTTACTGATAACTGGTATTATTGAGACTAGTCTAAAATGTTTTGGTTCTTCTTTATTTCCGCATTTAAAAAGTGATATTATTTTGCTGTAAGTATTTCATAAGATCCTTATTCAATACCTTTACTAAAATATTCGAAATATTCCTTCGTCAATACCTCTGATAAAATATTAGAAATATTCCTTCGTCAATACCTTTGTTAAAATATTCGAAATATTCCTTCGTCAATACCTTTGATAAAAATAAAGCTTAAGTGAATTATCGGACAAAATATGGTCGGAGAGAAATAAGCTGGTGAGTTGCTTTATCGGCGTGCGCTGAAGAAAGAGTTTGATATATGTGAAAATAATATATGACAAAAACATTGGCCTTAAATAAATCTATAAAAAAGTCTACGACAGCATACATCCAAATTTTGTAGTTAAGCTACAATAACTACTTTTATGTCTCAAAAGAGTAAGAAAAATAGGTAGTCAGTGTAGTCAGTATAGTTATAGATATATCATGAAATTAGTAGTGCGTGGCGAGGAACAAGACGCGTACGCCTACGAGGTACATCTTGGACCATATATCTAAAGGTAGCGTCACAAAAGGTAAATAAACACCACCCTACTTAAATTAACAAATCGATTCGAAACGTTACGCGAAGCGAAGCCGCGGGCAATAGCTAGTAATAAAAACAGATGTTTACTTTTTCTAATGTCAGTCGTGAATTTTAATTCCAAATTATTATACTTTATTCTACCTCTGGAGAGTTCGTGGCTTTGCTGGATGGTAGATTTGTATCATCCCAACGTCTTCTGCGCTCACCTCACGCGAGGCAGAACGGTCATTATCGTTAAAACTTACTGAAATGACGGGTTCGCCCATTGTACAGTAAGGACAGTAAGGAGTGGGGCCACATAGATTGTAAGATTAGGTAAGGGCAAGTCGCAATGGCTTTAAATGTAGGATCAAGTGCGGGTAGCCCATTCCATTTTCATTATTGTCCGCTATTAAATTACATAAATCAAAAACATATATACATTTATTATATTAATATAACTTTAATTATTTTTTTAGTTATGTTTTATTTTCAGGAATACCATCTGGCAGACAGAAGCCTAACAGTCATCCCAGTAGCCATCTCCTTCGTAACAACCTACATATCAAGTCTCACGTTATTCGGCCACGTCACCGAGTACTACTCGTACGGGTCTCAATATGCATTCGTTTTGTTTGGATATTTATGGGCAATATCAGCAACTGCCTACGTCTATCTACCAGTATTCTTCAGACTCCAGAAAGTGAGTACTTACGAGTACTTGGAGTTGCGATTTGGACCGAGAATGCGTCTTCTCGGATCTATATGTTATTGTATACAACAATTGCTGTACAGCGCTTTAGTTTTGTATGCACCATCTTTGGCGTTAGATGCTGTAACAGGTCTGGACATGAACATATCGACTGCTTTAGTAGGATTAGTGTGTACCTTCTATGCTACCATGGGAGGTATAAAGGCAGTGGTGACTACTGATATCATTCAGATAATTATAATGTTCTCTGCTTTAATGAGTGTTATATTTGTCTCTTCTGGCGACTTGGGTGGATTGAGCAATCTCTGGAAAACAGCTGCTGAACACGGAAAGATGTCATTTAATAAGTGAGTACTCTTTACTACCTTATTAAAATCTAACTAAATTCTTTACTACCTTACTAAAATCTAAGAATTAAAATCTACCTACCGCAATTGGTAGGAGGAATGCAATTCCAAAGGAATGAGTATAAATCTTGCAATGACTGAATTGAGTGAAGACCTGGATAGTTTTAGTCTTACAACCTGCAAACAGTTTGACTGCGCAAATACGCTTAAAAAATATGTGTATTCATCTGATAATATCAATATTATGTCAATGAATATCCGTTCTATAAAAAGAAATTTCGATGATTTCCTTGTAACATTATATGCATTCGATAATATATTTGATATAATAATACTGACCGAATGTTGGCTAAAAAAAACTAAACCTCCTCAAACTCTGCCGGGATATAAAGTTTTCTACACCAACTCATTGCAATTACAAAATGACGGTGTAGTTGTGTACATTCGTTCTAACCTGAACACAGTAGTAACAGAAAAACAGGTAAATGATGCCAACTGCTTACACATCATTTTAGAACACAGGATAAACATTATTGCATTATACAGATCACCCAGTCAAAGAAATATAAACAACTTCCTGCAATCGTTAGACGATATTCTACAAGTTATTCATTCTGACCACGACACTATTCTAATAGGCGACACAAATGTTAATATTATTAATAATAAACACAATCAGGCAGATGATTATCTTAACTTACTGGCGCACCATGGCATTCATGTTGCCATAGATGTCCCGACAAGAATCGACGGCCAACATGAGACTTGTATTGATCACATTATGATCAAAACTAAACTAAAATGTAAACCGTATACCTACCACACGACAATTACCGACCATAGCATGATTGGCATTGCAATGACAACTAATAAAAGAACAAAACATCTGGAAACGAAAACTAAATGGTCGATTGACCGTGTCCTCTTTCTAAACGAATTGAGTAAACAAAATTGGGATAGAATATTAGGTGAACACGACGTCGAAAAAATTGCCAAACTATTTTTAGAGACTCTATCTAGCTGTATCAAAAGTTCGACGAAAGTAAATACAATAAAAATCCCTAGATCAAAGAAAAAACTAACTCCCTGGATAACAAATGGATTGTTAGCCTGCCTTCGGAAAAGAGACAAAATCCACAAAGACACGAGAAAATTCCCAAATAACACTCAACTTCTCAAGTACTATAAATCTTACAGAAACATTTGCAAAAGGCTAATTCAAAAAAGTAAAGTTAAATACTACAGTCAGGAAATTAGAGAAGCAAGCGGGGACAGTAAAAAAACCTGGAGGTTAGTTAAAAATATCGCATTCGGTAACAATCAACTGACGGAAGTAAAGCAGATCAAAATAAATAATGAAATGAAATCATTAGAAGATAATCACGAAGAAATCCTGGAACATTTTAATAAATATTTTGTAAATGTAGGAAAAACTTTCGCCAACAATATTTTGAACAATCTAAATACTTCTGAAAAGATTCTAGGTGCATCAGTAAATACTCAGCCCAAGACGAAAACAAACCTCAAACTCTACCAAACATCTAAAGATGAAGTCGTCAAAACTATTACATCGCTAAAAAACCATTCTGCGCCAGGAAACGACGGCATCACAACAGAAATACTGAAAATGTCAATTGATTATATTGCAGAACCTATTTGCCATCTTATTAATATTAGCTTTGAAAACGGAGTTTTTCCTCAATGGCTGAAGTTTGCAAAGGTTAGACCACTGCATAAGGGTGGAGACGAAAATGACATTGGTAATTACCGTCCAATATCGCTCCTTAACATCTTGTCTAAAGTAATGGAAAAAATTGCCAAAAAGCGTTTGATCTCCCATCTAGACAATGAGAGTCTTCTATCCAGCAACCAATTTGGGTTTAGAAGCGGTTTAGGAACTAATGAAGCACTACTTACTTTCACACAATACGTTGTTGAAAACCTCGACAAGGGTAGTAAAGTTTTAGCGACATTTTTAGATTTATCGAAGGCTTTCGACACGGTGTCACATATAATATTAATCAAAAAACTGGAACTTTATGGAATAAATGACACAGCATTGCAGTGGTTCCAAAGCTACCTTGAGGGAAGGACGCAAACAACGTCGATACATGATCAACAAAGCGCGCCACTTAATGTATCTTTCGGTGTTCCCCAAGGTAGCGTCTTGGGACCCGTATTGTTCCTAGTATATATAAATGATTTATGTGATCTACCAATAAAAGGAAAAATAGTGGCGTTCGCGGATGACACCGTGTTACTTACGTCTGCTAACAATTGGGAAGATGCTTACCGCAAAGCCCAATCGAACCTAAATCTGACGAAGCAGTGGCTCGACAACCATATTCTCACTTTGAATATTTCTAAGACAAAGGTTATACAATTTCACATCAAGGCAACAATAAATAATTCAGAAACCGAAAACCAACTAATAATGCACTCAACTTTTTGCTCTAGATCTGACGTCTGCAATTGTCAAACCATTGAAAAGACTAGGGAATATAAGTATCTGGGTGTCACTATGGATGCAACATTGACATGGAAGCAACATGTAAGCAACCTAGCCACAAGTACAAGAAAACTCGCCTACGTGTTTAGAGAGATTCGAAATGTTCTACCAAAGCCCCTTCTCAAAACTGTGTATATGGCGTTGTGCCAAAGCCTGTGGTCCTATGGCACAATCGCATGGGGTGGTTGCACCACACAAGTACTCCTTCCTCTGATCAATGCGCAGAAGCTGATTCTGAAGGTCATAAATAAAAAAACCCCTAGATACCCCTCAGCGAAACTCTATACAGAATATGGAGTACTTGATGTGAGGCAATTATTCATAAAACAGTTACTAATTCAGTTTCACAGAATTAAGGATCAACAGGCAAAAAGCCAACAAATTAAAAACACAAGGCAAGCTACTGGGTCAAATTATAATATTCCGATTGTAAAGTCTTCATTTGCGCAAAGGCATTTTTACTTCCTTGCGCCGAGATTTTATAATAATTTAAATGAGAGTTATAAGAATGCAAGCAACTTAAATTCATTCAAAATACTTATAAAGAAGTACCTGCTTGAAAGGGGTCCAATGTATGCTGAGTCTCAATTGCTCTCGCTAATAATTTAAGTTGTTTTATATAAATAAATTATGTATAAATTATGTATAAATTATGTATTACTAACTAATATCAAATCTCGTGTATTATTTGCTTATGTATATATAGGTGTAGGTATGTATATATATATATTTATGTATGTGTGTATGTATGTGTATGTATATATGTATATATTCTTATGTATTATGCAATGCAACGTAAGTTCATAACATCAAAAGAGTCAGCTCATCGATACCATTGATTTTTAAAAATCAATGTCGATACCTTTAAACAAAAAGCAGCATCCCTAGATACGGGTCTCTGACCTAGTTAGGAATGCGGATAGACATTTTCACCATAGGATGTGCTCAATCTCTCCCAACTCAACCATAGTATGTTAATGGTGTGTATATGACATAATTATAAAGTTATTGTAAATTAATAAATAAAATAAATAAAATATGTTGATCTATAGATCTGTGGAATCCGACCGGCCGTTACGATTATTTTTTGACGTGACAACGTCTTGTCCGGCCGGCTGCATGCACGAAAAAACATGACTCATGCGGCGTTACCTCGCTCTGAGGGGTTCCATTTAAGGCTCGAAGTGCAAGCGAGAGCGCGGAACGAGCGACAAAGAGGCAAAATCGGCCTCCGCGTTCACAAAATTTTATAGCATAACCTACAATCGCTGCACTAGATGTATTTATTGACCGATGCTATTTATTTTAATGATGAAAGCACGAATATTCGACAATATACCACTGAACATATATATTTAATATCGAAATACAACATAAATTGACATAATTGTATTTATGCGTACAAATAAATGTAACTTGATTAATTCAATTGTGATTTCCATTTACCTCCTTCTCTATATCCATACAAAATATCTATCAAACAAATAAAATTAAAATTTTCTTTTGAAAAATGCAACCATTCCATCAGTATTTTCTTATGACGTTGTCACGTTCAACTATCGTCAGTAAACCAACTTTACAGTCGACCGACTTTTTTTATTTATTTATTTTATTTATCCTTAGTATTACATGATTAAATTTCCTATAGTATATTTTACATGATTTAGTCGTACATACAAAATGTAGAACCCTGGAAATCTACTAAAGGTGCGGTTTCGGCGGGATTTTATCACCTCACTAGGCAGAGCCTGTATTGAGGTGATATTTAGTACTGCGTTCATCTGTCGGGTGTATAGGTAATTTCTGTAATCTTGGGAAATCCTACAAGTGTTGGTGTTGTATAACTATTATAGTATATGTATTACACAGAAAAAATATTTATTAAATTGAATGAGATATAATATATATGGGAGATATATTAATACGGTTATGAGGCTAATGACATAATAATAACAATAATAAGTAATATAAATCATCTGTGCACCTATTTAATAACGTTAGTTACTAACTACTCACAGTGCTCCCTCGTCGAGTGTAACAACCATAATGTTACCAGTCTTTTGTAGTGAGCGTCATTTTTTAATGATTGTAGCTTGTCCTAATTGCGTGGTAAATGTGTTATGTAGTTTTTCGCTAGGTAAATATAGTGTCTTTGTCCTCTCGTTATCATTTTGGTTGTACATTTTGGTTGTACTGGTTGGAGTTCTTTCCTGTAGCATATCAAGACCTGCCGTAAACCGAAAAATAAAAAACCACATGAATCAAAGAAAAATTAAGCGTTAAACTGTGTGTAATAATCCTAAGGATAAGAGCTAATGGGCCTTTGCTGAGTTGGCCACGAAGAACCATTTGTTCAGGATCGGTCACACTCACGGGTCAACACCCATCCGGCGGCCTCCGAACATAAAGAGTGAGCCCGGGAAGGACTCTGGCCTTTAAGCTAGTTTCCCCCAGGAGGCAATCTTCTGGCGCTCCTGGACGGGCTGCGCACCGTGTGGCGCAATCCAATCGATTGTGCATTCTGACTAACAGTCGAGGGAGTTTGGAAACAGTACTGTTTCCTATAGAGCGTAGGTGTCTGATGACCTTACGGCGACTTCTCTTGAAACGACTACCCGATTCCAGGTGAACAGCCGGGCAAAAGATGCCGTGGTCCGCGTTAGATTCGGTAGACACCGTTTCACCGCTACGTAAGGGAGAGGACCGCGCAAGCGACCTCGAACTCGTAACTAGTCGGCAGACCGGAGTAATTTGGTTGCAACTGGAAGTAAGGGTGCGATTGTCAGCCCGCTGGGTAACATACCTGCAATGGCTATCACGCGGATACCTCTTACGGGCATGTGGCTGAGCTTGACGGTGGACTGTTTTGTCTTCTGCGCTCACCTCACGAGAGCCATAACGATCATATTTCGTTAAAACTTCCAGAGGTGACGGGCTCGCCCGTTGTAGTTGACAGCTCTAATAGTTCTAAGGGCGAGGGGGGGGGAGAGGTCGAAGAAAACCTTAAAATTGTCTCAAGCCCACTGATTTAAATGAGGTATTGTCAGAGCAGAAGATGATAATTCAATATACAGGTGAGTTTTTAATTAGTGAATTTTTTGAAGTACGTGAATCAGTACGAGCAGATAAGCAACATTTGATATAATTTTTTGGCATAAACCAAAAAAAAATATGTTTGAGCGCGCTGCGCCATCTAGAAATACGTAAAATATCGCCAAAAAACAATATTTGCGATGTTTTACCTACCGCTAGATGGCGCAATGCACTATACTATTTCTTTAAACCATACTTTTTTTTAATTTTCAAAAACAAACTTTTTGTGTTTTTTTTTCAATTCTATCAAAAGTTGCTTGTTAGCTCGTAGGTACTGATTTACCCACTTCAATGATGTCACTAATTTAAAACTCAGACTGTATATGAAATTGTGACAATAAAGCTAGAAAACCATCTCTAAAACACGGAGAGAGCTATAGTTAAAAATTACCTACAGAATATGATTTAATAAACAAATATTTACTAAAAATGGGAACAACACAGAACCAGTTAGAAAGTTTTTATTTTACATACATAATATGTAAAGGGATTAGAGAGAAAATATACATTTAATTGCATATTTAGCACATTTCGATTTATTACAAAAGTAAGATTAAAAAAAACTGTCGAGGGGAATTTCGAAATAAATCTAATTTTTCATAGATTGATTTCTTTGAAGAAACGTCATGTTACGGCTTCATTTACATCGAATAGGTAGCTATGATTTCGATTTATTGAAATAAATCTGTAATAAAATTAAAAAGAATTTTCATAAAATAAACAACCAATTAATTGCGATACGGGAGGCAGATAAGAAGAAAGATCGTTGGTTTTGCAACTTTCCTAAAGTAAATTTAAACAGAAGTGTTTCTTTCATTCTGTGGGTAGAAGTATATAGATAGAAGTAACAGTGGTTCTCTCACTCTATGGATAAACAATACCAAGTAGTTGTGATTTTTTGGATAGATATATCATTTATCTTCTCCAATTATAAATACATAATGGAGATATAATTGTGTAAACGTGACTAACGAGAACTTTTAACATATCTTCAGCAATTTACGTTTTAAATTTCTTCCCAATTTGTGTGAAATTCCTCAACAACGAAAACCTATTTAGTATGATACAGAAGCCTCGGCACGCGACTCAAACTCGAAATTAACTTTTTTTATTTCAGCTACAGCTTCGATCCAACTGAACGCAATACCTGGTGGACTACCATCATAGGAGCCGGAGTTACCTACCTTTCAGTATTTGCTATAAACCATACACACATACAACGCCTGCTGACGTTAAACACTTTACAAAAGTCACAGATGAGCCTGGTAGCGTCACTGCCAATCCTGTTTACCCTTCTAGGATTCTTGTGGGCTATAGGACTAGTGCTCTTCGCTACATACAAAGACTGTGATCCGATGTCCAGCGGAAGGATAGGAGCTCAAGATCAGATACTTCCTTTCTACGTAGCTGAAGATATGAGGAGTAAGTCAATATTGGTTATACGTATTATGTCTTTCGGCTATCTTTTGGGAAGCTAATAGGCCCTAATGGAGCTGGTTACGAAGACCCATTTAATCAAGGTCGGTCACACTCACGGGTCAACACCCATCCGGCGGCCTCCACGCATGAAGTGCGAGCCCGGGCAGGACCTTGGCCTGAGGGATAGTTTCCCCCAGGAGTTAATCTTCTGGGGCTCCTGGACGGTTTGCGCACGATGCGGCGTCACCCAAGCGATTGTGCATTCTGACTAACAGTCGGGGGAGTCTGGAAACAGTAATGTCTCCTTACGGCGACTGCTCTTGAGACGACCATCGGCTACGCGATTCCAGATAGGGAATGCAATCTTGCAGCAAAATCTTCAATCTTGGTATTTTCAAGATTTAAGAGGTCTAATCTCGCAAGGTCTCGGTATTTTGCGAGATATCGCTGATTTTAGAATATTATTTTTTATAAATTATATGTTTTATGATTATCTTATATATAAAAATAAATCGCCTTGCGTTAGTCTCGCAGGATCTCGGAAATGACTCGACCGATTTGAATTATTATTCTTTTATTTTGTTTGGCTTGATTCAGGGGTGGTTTACAAAAAAAATATTTAGGAAAAACTCAAAGAAACAACTGAAAATCGAAAAAATTGAAATTGGTCATTTTGGGAACATTGGCTACTTTCTAGATGGCTATCGCGGCGATCGTATTGTTTGACAGCTGTGCTATCCATAACTGTTATTCATTCCGTACAATGTGTAAAATTTCAAAAATGTCAAAAAAGTCGAAAAAGTCAAATAAGTCGGAAAAGTCGCAAAATTCAAAAGGTCGAAAAGCCGAAAAAGTCAAAAAAGTCAAACAAGGAGAAAAAATCGGAAAACTTTAATCAAAAAAGTAAAAAAAAAACGTCCAAAAGTAAAAAAGTCGAAAAAGTAAAAAAAGTAGCAAAAGTAAAAAAAAAAGTCTAAAAAGTAGAAAAAGTCGAAAAAGTCGTAAAAGTCGGAAAAGTCAAAAGGGTCAAAAAGTCAAAAAAGTAAAAAAAGACGAAAAACTAAAAAAAAGTCGAAAATGTCGGAAAAGTCGCAAAAGTTAAAAAAGTCAAAAAAGTCAAACAAGGGGCAAAAATCGAAAAACTTTAGTCAAAAAGGTAAAAAAACAAAAGTAAAAAAAGTAAAAAAGTCGAAAAAGTAAAAAAAGTTGAAAACGACGATAAAGTCAAAAAAGTAAAAAAAGTCGCTAAAGTAAAAAAAAACTAAAAATTCTAAAAAGTAGAAAACGTCGAAAAAGTCGTAAAAGTCGAAAAAGTCGGAAAAGTCAAAAGGGCAAAAAGTCGAAAAAGTCAAAAAAGACGAAAAACTAAAAAAAGACGAAAATGTCGGAATAGTCGCAAAAGTTAAAAAAGTCGAAAAAGTAGAAAAGGTTCGAAAAGTCGAAAAAGTAGAAAAGGTCGAAAATATCGGAAGTCAAAAAAGTCAAAAAAGTAAAAAAGTCGAAAAAGTCGAAAAAGTAGAAAAAGTCGGAAAAGTCGAAAAGTCGAAGTCAAAGTCGATTTCGATTCCGATTTTCGAGTTTTAAAGGGTGTCGCTAGGTGGGGGGTGGGGGGGGGGGGTTGTTGTTGTAGGATTAATGATATTAATATTCAGATGAATTACGTTCCTGGCTACTTGACAGGAAAGTCTTGGGGTGACACAACCTTTTTTTTGAATGTCATAACCACGAATTTGGACGTTTTGGGGATTTCAATACTGTAAAGACCTTATGGAAATTTCGATCGATTTGAGTGAGCGTGAAAACAATTCCGTGTCGTTTTTTAGTGTCCATTACAATGTCGAGAAGAAGAGATAACATAGGTCGACGAAGTCAGTCAAATGTGCGGCAAGCTACTTCAAGTGTAAACCGCACTGATGTGAGATAATTCCATCATCAAATACAAGATGAAGCTGTTAATCCGAAATTGCTTGCAGTGGCTCATAATAATATGATGCGAAGTTTATATGCGAAGTTTATATCAACATCTCGCCCTGTATGCTCGATAGAAATTGTTCCAGGCGTTACCCGAGAGACCTGATTGCTAACACCATCACAGGCAATGACGGATACCCAATGTATCGTCGCCGATCAGTTGCGGACAATCTGCGGTTGTGATGCGATCTGCAGTTGTGAAGCAAGATGTAAATGTGGTCAATCGTTAGATTGTGCCTTATTGTCCGAGGCTTTTAAAGCGCAAATCAATGTGGAATACTGCAACTTCATCAACTCGATAAATTACATATGCAAATACGTAAAATAAAGCAATATGGCTGTTTTCGCTGTGAGGAATTCAAACGAGGTGTATCTCAGTATCAGACGTGTCGCTATGTCAGCAGCAACGAGGCGATTTTGCGCATCTTTTCCTTTGCAACATACCAAAGACAATCTACAGTTGTACACTTGGTAATTCTGGAAAGCGGAATTTAGATTCCCCGTGCGTCTGGCCTTCACGATGACAAATCACGCGTGTTGGAAGTTTGCGAAATTAACTTGGAATTTCCGTATTTCGCGCATGGACAACTGTATGTCCCGTGTTCGCCAAGCCATCGGTCGGAAAGCCATCATTTTTGTTTATTTACGCGCCGGAAAACAAAACGAAAAATATATTTTACCAGAATGTTTTGTGTTGAATGTGAACTGCATTTATATATTATCATGTAAATTAAATACATTGAATTTATTTCAGTCACAAACGACTTTCATTAAATCACCAAACGAAACTCAAACCGTACATGATTCCGCCATTTTATAGATTTTAATGAATTAGATTTGGAAGATCCATTAGGATTAATAAACGCTTATGAAGAGTTACAATCAAATAAATTTTAGGGGGTACGAAGTTCACCGGGTCATCTAGTTAATTTATAAATATTATGACTATTGGAACTTGGTTAACTCTTAAAATCCACAACACATCTAGAGTTTCGTCAGCTAATCAACTTGGGATGCTGCTTGTCAGATATCCAGCGGTAGAAAATTACCGTTTTGCCTCGACACTTAGTGGTACTACAGATAACAGGCATTGGTAGGCAAACTGCAGGTATTGTCCTTTTATCCCGCCTGGTTTAATGAGATTAAGTTCTTTACTGATATCAATGGACGAATCTATTGCACATGAAGGACATTCTTGTGGATGGGCTTACAAAACGATCTCTAATTCATCACTGGGTTGCGGTTACTAGAGGCAAGTTATCATCATCATCAATGCTCCTACAAGAAGTCCATTAGCGGAAAGTAATGGTAAATCTGTGATTATCTATCTTTAATTCCATAAGATCTTGAGATACTTTCTTCTTCAGAGTCATCTGTTTAACCTGATTTAGTCAATTTGTTTTATAGAGTTAGGAGATCTTTGAAGCTTGTAGGTAGCCTCAAATAATTCTCTCGAATATTTTGACATGCAAAAAGATCTAAATGTCTGGTCATCCTTGAAAACCATACTTGCAATTCTTTTCTCCCTAGGTACTTTTTCTTGTGACGAAAAGTAACCAGATTTATTTTAGCAGTCAGCCCATCCTCTGCCTTAAAAAAGTATTTCCATACTTCCAGCGTACTATTAAACCTTATTAAATTATGGTTGAGAACATGATGATACCAATTTAATAATTTAAAACAAATTTTTGACAGGAATCTATTATACAATTATGTTTCAATATTAAAAACAAACAGAACACTCTTATGTGCTATCGAATGTCCGCTGCGCGATCTCGCAAATCTTCCATGATCGCGCATGATTTTGCATGCAAGATTAATCTTGCAAAAACAGTGCGAGATCTTGGTATTTCGAGATCTCGGTATACCGAGATTGCATTCGAACAGCCGGGCAAAGAATGCCGTGATCTGCGATATATTCGGTAGACACCGTTTCACCGCTACGTAAGGGAGAGAACTGCGCAAGCGACCTCGAACTCGTTACCAGTCGTGATACCCGAGTAATTTGGTTGCAACTGATAGTAAAGGCGCGAGTGGCGGCCCTCTGGGTAACGTACCTGGCTGGCTATCTCGCGGTAAGGGCTTTGGCCTCTTACGGGCATGTGGCGGAGCTTGACGGTGGACTATTTTGTCCTAAGTCTTCTGTGCTGACCTCACGGGAGACAGAACGATCAAATTTCGTTAAAACTTCCTGAGGGACGGGTTCGCCCATCGTAGTCGATTGCCCTAGTTGTCTTTCGGACAACTAGCTTCTTATTAGTTTGAAGTAATTCTAACCTCGCGGGAAGGCTTGGAATTACAGAAATGATTATCTTATGAAACAAGAAGGCCACGGAATATTGATTTGCATGTTTGTCATATAAAAACAAAGACGGCAATCTCCACAAAATGTGTAAATTGAACTAATGATGCAAAATTATTTATCTGTAGAACACAAATCTTCCAAATAATAGCGGCTAAATTCAATACTTTTCGCCGTGTTTCTAACAAGGTTCGCATCTAAAACGGAAATCTCCAATGTTGTTTATTTCAAACATGGTAACCTCCGAATTAGCCAATCAGAACACAGCATTTAGTATGGCGGATACACTCAATTCCATAACAAATCCAAAACTGTCCACTATGAGTCACAACAAAAACAGCAATCTCCTTAAGTTTCTTTCAAAGGCGGAAATCTCCAACAACTTATTGCTTATAACTATTTATTTACAACCATTTCTTTAAATTTTTGCTTTTTATCATAATTTTAACGTAGGAATGATTTAATTAAGATATCACTTTTATCTGCGTACTGTTTCTGTTAATAAAACGTTTTTTTCGTTTTCTGCAAATAACAGTTTTATGGAGATTGCCGCCTTTGTTTTTATATGACACATGTAATTTGACATCCTAATCATTAGATGCGTTCAGAATTCATAGTGTCACTTGTTGAAAGTCAAAATGTTTGGCTTTTAACGAACTATAGTATAACGCCAAGATACGCGGAAACAATATGCTCTGTCACAGCCAATTTTCATATGAAAAAAATCCTGTACACGAAATGACCCTGACCTAACAAGTACATATTATATTTAAAAAATTAAAATACACGATTGCCGTTACAAAAAGTAATTATTTTATTTACAATCATTTTTATCATGGTTTTTTATGAAACATTTGTGGTTTATGTATTTATCCATATAGAAACATGTATATTTCCGAAATGTACTCAATCAGGCCTTTCATTTGACAGTAAACACGATATATTCGTACGGTACACACGTGGATTCTTGGGCCTGGAACATCCATAATATACCAAGGACTATCCACTATCTAGCTCTATTTGACTACCTCTTTGTGATTATTATTAATATTTTTATTATCGTTATTTTATAATACATTTTGTTCAATTAATAATTGTAATATTACTTTTTTCTCTGTGACTATTTTAAATTATTAAAACATTTGCAACTTTTATTTATATGCGATATTCTGATTATTTTCTCTTTTTAAATCTTTTTGTATAATAGTTTCTGCTTCTAAACAAACATGTATGTATGATATTTGGCCTTATTTTGCCTATGTTTAAAATGCCTGCCCTGAAACAAGTTCTTACTTAGTTGGGCGGCATAGGACTCTCCACATATAAGCGTCACATAACTCGCTGACACACAGCCAGACACAAACACTCAAAATCTCTCACAACATACACACACCCACCGTGTCCGTGATTCTCCCAGTGAACATAGGCACTCAATTCTCAATGCAAGTGTATGATGTTTTGTAATAATACATGGGCACAACATTACTAAACTAAAATAAAATAAATATAAAAATAAAATAAACATAAATTTGTAAATCACTGGAAATCCATAACCGGTTTGATATTTTAGAATATATAAAAGATTATAATCTTGTTTACTATTTAATAATGAGGGTTTAACTTATTATCTATATATATAAAACAAAGTCGGGTTTGTTTGAACACTTATAACTCGAGAACGGCTTGACCGATTTTCATGGTTTTTGATTTGTAGTATTTGTCCCGAATAGCGGAATAACTATTAAAAACAAAAATTGGAAAGTTGACGAAAAATTCAAATAAAAGAAAAAATATTTTCCCATACAAAATGTAAATACGTATTTTTCTCATGGTCAGTTTTACGTAGGTAGCATGTTCACGTGTCGGTAAATCATCTGCTTTATTTGTTCTTGCGCCTGATAAAAAAACAAAAAAGTCGTATATCACAAGGTGCTTCAATGAAGAGAATTAGACCGAGTGCATCCCATGTTGCACAATATGTAAATAGTTTAATTCAATCATGTCTTTCTGACACGCGATTGATATACTTAATTTTTGTACTTTTATATTTCTTTTTATGTTATTATCTTAATAAAGTAGTGAACTTAATATTTATTTTGTATGCATTGTATTACATTCATTGACTGTTAAGCGGTACGAAGTTCGCCGGGTCAGCTTGTATAAAATAAATAAAGTAATAAACGCAGCAATTATGAACAAAATTACCTGTCATGTAATAAATTGTAGTGTTGTAAGTCCTCACATTGTCAGAAGCCAGATGGCAAGATCGGCCATGAGCAAGCTAGAAAGGCTGTAAAAGAATCGGGGTATAAGCAAGCGGACTAAGGTCAGGCTGGTTCAAGCTCTGGTTTTCTCGATCTTTCTCTATGCATCGGAGACATGGACCCTGAAGGCTCGGATACGCACCAAAATCGATGCACTGGAGATGTGATGATGTCCTCCTCATCGTGATCCGACGACGGCGACCTCTTGATTGACAGGACTTCTTCGAAGATGCGCGCGGAAGTGACTCGTGAATCCCAGTTTGTTTTTGAAGGTCCGATTACAACAACTAAAGTAGAGTTCCCCGCAGTTGTTGTTAGTGTATGTGTACGTGGGCTTCGGACGAGTTTTGCGCTGTTGGCGGTTTGAGTCGAGGTTTACAAGCCGGGCTTCCTCAAACTCTTTAATTTTTGTGGTCACCGTGGAGCGCCACTCGCTGCGTTTGTGAGCAGCCCTCTCCCAGCTCTCAGGTGGAATACCACTGGCGGTTAGGTGCCTTTTTAATACATCTTTGTAGCGTAGGTGCTGTCCGCCGACTTTGCGTGCGCCTTTTGAGAGTTGTGCATAAAACACGGCTTTCGGGAGGCGGTCGTCTTTCATACGCACTACATGCCCACACCACCTCAGCTGAGCTTTCATGAGCATAGCTTCCATGCCCTGCATTTTCGTCAGTCGTAACTCTTCTGTGTTTGACACACGGTCTTCCCATGTTATCCTCAGGATGTTTCGGAGGCACCTCATGTGGAAGACGTCTAATTTTTTAATATCTTTCCTGTAGAGGCACTATGTTTCGGATCCATATAACAATATGGGCAGGACAATTGCTTTGTAGACGGCCAGCTTTGTTTGCAGTTTCAGATCGTGCGATTTCCAGACACGTTGGTTTAGTTTGCCGAAGGCGGAGGCAGCTCTGGCTATGCGTACTGGGATTTCAGTGTCCAGACGCTTATCGATCCTAATCTCACTGCCAAGGTAGCGAAAGTTAGATACTACCTCTAAGACACCGCTACCCAGGCGAATGTTAGGTACTTCAGGTGGACTCCCTCGCGGAGGCTGAGCCATTACCTGGGTCTTGGACGTGCTGATTGTCAAACCGAATTTATTGCAGGATTCGTAAAGATGGTTAAGGTACGACTGGAGTGCGCTAGAACTGTCAGCCATGAAGCAGGCGTCGTCAGCATATAGGGCGTCGAGGATTCTCAGTTGACGGGATTTAGTCTTTGCGCGAAACCTTGACAGGTCAAAGACTCCTTTGTCACTGCGTACTGTTACAGAGGTAGGGTCGACACAGTTTTGGGCAGCATGAGAGATAACGGCTCCAAAGAAGATGCCAAAAAGTGTAGGGGCCATTACGCAACCTTGTTTTACAATGCATGTAACCGGAAAACCCTCAGAAAGGCTGTCATCGAACTGCACCCTAGCCAACATGGAGACGTGAAAATTGCGAATGATGTTCAGAAATTTTGCGGGGCAGCCAGATCGCTTTAGAACTTCCCAGAGAGCCTCCCGCGGAACGCGGTCGAAAGCCTTCTCAAGATCAATGAAGCAGAGGTAAAGTGGACGGTGCTGCTCGAGGCTTTTCTCCTGCATCTGCTTCAAGACGAATATTGCGTCGATGGTTCCCCTGCTTGGCCGGAAACCGCATTGGCTCTCGGGTAGGATCTCTTCTGCGAGTGCACTTAGCCTTGAGTTAATGATATGTTCGAGGATTTTTTCAGCAACTGCGAGGAGAGATATTCCGCGATATGATCCACACTCCAAAGCGTCGCCCTTGCCTTTGTAGAGCGTGCATATAGAAGCATCTTTCCATGCCTGTGGGATGGTTTCTTGAGTCCAGATTGTGAGGATGAGATGATATAAACTGCTGTGGATCGCTGGACCGCCGTACTTAAATACCTCTGGAGGCAGGCCGTCAGAACCTGGGGCTTTACCATTTTGGAGGCGCTGGATGGATTTTTGCATTTCGACCAAGCTGGGAGGTTCGTCAAGCTCGTGGATAACTGGTCTACATGGCACGTTGTTCAGACAGGTATGGTCGTAGGTAGAGCTTGGAGGATTGAGGATGCTCTGGAAGTGTTCCTTCCATCTGGATAGGATATCACCCTTGTCGATGAGACGCTTGGAGCCATCCTGGCTGCGCATCGGAACAACCTTTTTGACTCGTGGTCCAAAGATGGTTTGGAGACTCTGGTAAAATTTCCCTATATGTTTAGTGTCGGCCCATCGTTGTAGTTCTTCAGCTCTTTCAAGCCACCAGGTGTCTTTGAGAGTGCGGAGTTTTTGTTTCAGCGCTTTTTGGGTATTCGTCTTCTGAGATGATGTAGTAGCCGGATTCTGTAGGAAGTGTCTGTGCTCTGCGAGTAGAGTTTTAATTTCAGAGTCATTCTCATCAAACCAAACCTGATGTTTCTTTGCTGGTGGGAGGAGGGATACAGAAACTGCCTGTGATAGATTAGCGGCCATGTTTGTCCAAGTTAAGTCCAAGTTTTCGTCTCCGTTTGCTGTGTTAGACGTAATCAAGTGAAAATTGCTGTCTAGTCTAGCCCTAGCCTCGTTGTCACTGATGAGCCCAGCACACAGTGCTCTGATGGGCTTCTTGTGAGGTGCTCGACGAGGTTTTTGTAGTGCCATGCGCAGTTTGGATCGTACAAGACGGTGATCCGTCCAGCCGTTTGCACCTCTCATTGCACGCGTTATGAGAACGTCTTTGAGATCTTTTCTTCGCACTATGATGTAATCTATGAGATGCCAATGTTTAGATCTCGGGTGCATCCATGTGGTTTTGTACTTTGTGGGAAGCCGAAAGAAGGTACATATTTGTAATGCATAGGCCAAACTGCGAGCAAAATGACAGTAAGTCGAGACCGTTGCTATTGCAACTGCCTTTACCATGAGGACCAAGTACATTTTTCCAGGCTGAGTTATCCGCACCGATCCGAGCGTTAAAGTCGCCGAGGATCAAGATCTTATCTGCGGGTGGTATAGCTTCAACGGTGATTCGGAGGTCATCATAGAACTTGCCTTTATCTTCGTCGGAGGCCATGAGTGTCGGTGCGTATGCACTGATTAAGGTGGCATATTTGTTGTCTGCGAGCAGAAGGCGCAGGGTCATCAGTCGGTCACTCACTCCTTTGGGTAACTCAAACAGCGATTTGGCGATTTTGGTTTTGACTGGAGATGTGGTGTTTGCGTAAAATGCTAGGAATCCCATGGACAGCACGCCGCACCAACAAATCTGTCCTGGAAGAACTCGGCATCCAAGTGAGGCTCTCCACCGTATGCATGAGAAGGGTCCTGCAGTTCTTCGGTCATGTTGCCAGGAGAAACCCAGAGAGTCTGGAGAAAATGCTTTCCGGGGGTAAAGTGGAGGGAAAAAGAAGCAGAGGCAGATCACCGGCCAGATGGAACGATCTCATCAAAGAAGTTACAAAAGGGTCAATACAATCTGCGACCCGCCATGCAGAAGACAGGTCGAAGTGGAGGAGCCTCGTAGGCAAACTGTTGTCTAGTGGCCACGATCCTCAGTAATGAGGGAACGACGGAGAAGAAAAGACATTCTCACCCCTCAGAGTGACAATTTACGCATATAATAAGTGTCCATCTCTTTTTGAGACTTAACACTCATATCCCCTCTGCTATTAAAAAAAAAATACGTGTGGCACTCGGGGACTGCCGCGGTAAAGCTATTGCATAGCATTTTAAACAACTTATGCAATTATAATTATTTATTCATTTTATTTTTTCTGATATCAGATAACTGCGCTCTATCGGAAAACGTTGAAATTATTCCGAATCATTTGCGGCTGCGAAAGCAAATGATTCGGAATAATTTAAACGTCTACCGATAGAGCGCCGCGCACAATTTTTTTATTCGATAAAGCAAAAAACCGGATTATTTGAAAAAAATCGTAGATAAAAAGATAAATAATTAAATTACCTTTAAAATGGTGCAGGTTTCATAATAATACGCCAGATAGTATTTGCGTAGTAGTCGTTTTTGTGTTCGGTTAGACCTAATTTCACAAATTAATTACACTATGTAATATAAACAAAATCTAAAATATTCAAATCTAAGAATATTAGGAAAATGTTCTTGTTTAACATATATTTTTTTAGAATCGTAAGCAGTACTCGTTTAGACGTAATTAACAGTTTAAAATCATTAATTTTCGTTAAGAAATTTCTTCATTCGGTCGCCGCGCTGGCCTAGGCCCGCGATAAAAGCTATGCAATAGCGCTCAGCGGGTTAATAAATATTAAATAGTTGATAAAAATTCTTCTTTTTCAGAAATTCCCGGATTATTGGGATTATTCGTCGCGGGAATAGTCAGCGCTACTCTTTCTACTATATCAGGAGTCTGCAATTCGTTATCTGCTGTAGTAGTGAAAGACTTTCTACCGCTTATAGCGGAGAGGTAATTATTTATCTTAATTAGATTATGATATAGCATTGACGTTCGGGTAGCGAACGGTTTCGCGCAGCTTGGGCCATAAGTGTAGAAGCCTCCTCGTGTAGAAGGCTACCCCGGGGTAAAACTCTCGCATCTCAGGCCTCACGGATAATGGGTCAGTTTCTCCTGGCGGGATTGCCTCACGGCACTACTGAACGATTTGCGCATCGTTCGGCGACGCCAATCGGTTGTGCACTCTGACTAATTGCTGAGCTTGGAGACTATGGAAATAAGCTGTTTCTTAAGCAGCGAGGGTGGATGTTGATATGTTGTCATACCAATGACGGGCAAAGGACGGAAAGGTCCGCGATAAATTCTTTTTGAATTACTGCTGAAATACAACATTTAGAGGCCGCGTACGTGTCGTTGGTTCCATAACCAGTCAGCAGGAGGAAGGTATCCTGAAGGTAAACCCTCCAATCGCGGGAGACGCTCTCTGAGCTTTCAGCTCCTTCCATACAAATTTGTACGCTATTTTCGCGTTGCATATAATTTCTGTATTTCCGCTATTTCCATGTTGAATCTTTTTCTGTCGATTTGTAACATCGAGAGTCTCGAGTCGCAGGATTTTTCACGGTCTCGAGTCGCAGGGCTAACGGGTACGGACATGCACCGAAATGTATTGTAGAATATAGGCCAAACCGATAGGAAAATCGCCCGCGGTTGGAGGGTTATTTCCAGACGGAGATATCCTACCAAAACTGGTAGCGAGGGGGCAAGGTGGTCCCACTGGTTACCTTCCTAGTGCCTCGCTGTAAGGTGTTGGTCTCTGGCGGGTTCGTGGTTTTTGCTGGACGCTAGATTTGTATCGTTTACAAATTCTTCTACGCTCACCTCACGGGAGACAGAACGATCATTATCGTTAAAACTTCCTGGGGTGACGGGTTCGCCCATTGTAGTTGACAACCATAAAAAATACCATTGACATTGACTAAGTAGCTTTTCTGCCACAAACAGCACGGCCATATCGACCAGTTAAGATTTGCATCAAAGCGGCATTGAACCCCTAATCTCAGTTGTAAACCCAAAGAACCAAGGAACGAGATTTGGAATAAAACACTAAGAGCCAAAATAACAATTACTCCGGGCGAACACTCAACAGTATGTCAATGCATACACTTACCTATAAATCTGAAGAAGAAATGCAGTAGCTGGGGAGCTAGTGATTTTTCAGTACTGATTTTCCCAGTCATAAAACATCGATAGGATTATTCTAAGTAGCGGACATGTATTTGTATTTTTTAGGGGAGTTTTCCGATGCCTTGAGTTTGAAAATGCTTTTTAATACGCAAATATGCTGCACTTTTTTTTAGCACTAATGAAAATTATTTCACGATCTTGTCGAATACAGCATTGATTAGATAAAAACTATCTGGCTAATCTATAGGTATGGAAAACGTGTCCGGCACAAACCTAACAAAATGGTGCCCCTTTTTTCCAGTCCAGAAAATGTGTTATATGATACTTGATATTATAACGATAGCTTAGGATAACATCTGCCTTCTGTGTTGATCGCCAAAGCCTTGCCAGGCCCGTGAAAACCCTAACAAAATGGTGGCGCTTTTTTCCAGTCCTGAAATTTGGTTACATGATACTTAATAATATAACGATAGCTTAATATAAAATCTGCCTTCTGTATTGATGGCCAAAGCCTTGCCCGACTCGTTTAATTATCTTCAGAGTGACACGCATTAATCGATGCTGACGCGCATTAAACGAATTAGGCGCATACAAATCTGCGCACTGCCACAAACTTCAGTAGGGTCTTGCAAGGCTTTAGTTATTTAAAACATTAGCCAGATGTATTTTTTTCGAAGAATTATAGGATCAATTATCCTGTACAAAAAAAATACGACTGTCAAAATGAGAGCAATGAGATTTTTTAACTAATTTTTAAGTCTCGCCAGACGCATTCCGCGATTTTTTTAATTAGCCAACTTCTTTCAAATGATAATCTCTGAAAATATCAATTTGTATTTTAAGTTTTAATCTTGTAAAAATAAGTGCTACTTATACGTAAATCACATGGATTTTTCCGTTTTTGTAATTGTTGAAATATTCCCGCCATACTAGCTTCGTGCAACTGTAAATAAGCCAGATTGGCTTTTTTTGTGCATTTAATGATCGACTTCTAGTAAATGGAAAAGATTAAAATTGGAAAAATAGGTATATTTCGAATGCACCCACCGCACACCAACCCATCGGATAATCCTCGCCAGGCTCGGAATTTTTTGATTAGCATAAGTAATAGACTAGAATTAATTACCTTTACTATCTGGGATAATAAGCCCTAAAAACATTCCCTACCTCTCCGACTACAGCAACAACCACGACGAGAGCATGGACAAATTTGTCTGGGGCCCGTTTATATTAAGAACCGCCTAACTCACCACCTTTGTAAGCTGGTCGTCTAACGCCATCAACAGTAGTCATCTATACTAATATTGTAAAGAGGTAAAGTTTGTGAGGTTGTAGGAAGTAATCTCTGGATCTAGTGAACCGAGTTCGAAAATTCGTTTACCAATAGAAAGCCACATTATTTGTGAGTGTCATAAGGGTATATATTAATCCGAAAAATTAAAAGACTTCATGGTAGTTGGATTTGCAAAGTAAGTCGGAGAAAAAACGGCCGAATTAAAACGAACGCTGCTTTATTGAGTTCTAGAGAAAAGTTGTAGAGCTTGGTAATGCCTACAAAAAAGTCAGCGACAGCATATGTCTAAATTTTATATTTAAGTCACAAAAAGTAGTTTTTAATATTAAAAAAAAATAATTTAAATAGTTAGGTCATGTTTATTGGTCATGTTATCAACAATTATGAATTCATATCAAAATAAGTAGATTTATCGTCTAAAGTGTTTAAAACCAAAGACTTTTCCCTTTTACTGCATATAATTTCCCTTTTACTGCATAAATGGTTAAAGAGATAAGACACTCACAAATAAGACACTCACAAGAAGACACTCACAAATAACGGTAATATAGTATGATTGGCATGCAAATACATACATACAATGCAGTGAAAATATAACCCTTCTTTTGGCAGTCAGGAAATAAATCATAGCACTCAGTACTAACCGAACCACACTCAAAATTTAATCACAAGTAAAAAGTTTTACCGCCCAACGAAGTGGGCACGGGTCAGCTAGTAATTAATGTACATCGCGATGTATATTTATAATAGAGCCGTACGCTGCGGCGTACGGCTCTATTTATAAATTTTGAATCACTCCATAAACACTGCACAACAATGATAAAAAAGACAATACAAATAGGTTGATCTATGATTAGTGATGTGTCGGTTATTCAAATTTAGAATTTTCTGATACAATAAATCGACATCACTTTACGATACAATAAATTAAAATAAATGAGTACGGAGAAATTTTTAATAAATTCGCTTATATTCATACTTTTCTGTTTTCAGATTAAAAATTAGAAACTTTAGTGCAATTTTGGCCACAAAATTAAGCTCATTGATTTTTGGTGTCATAACAACATTTCTAGCATTATTTGCTGGTCATCTGGGTGGCCTGCTAACTGCTAGTTTTCTTGTAATGGGTGCAATTGGTGGCCCACTCCTAGGAGTCTTCACTATTGGAATGTTTACTACAACTGCAAATGAAACTGTAAGTATATATATATATAATGTATACATTTTACGAACGCAAATTCGAATGTTACAACCAGAGCCAGGTCTGGTTTCTGTGGGTACTCCGCAATGGTCGCCTTTTGGATTTTTTTATTTCTTGTATTTATGAATGACCTTCCGATAGAGTCTTCTGCAGGGCTGCTATTCATATACTCGTATGCAGATGACACCAGTTTCATCATTGAAGCCCTGTCATGCGGGCAGAGCTGAATAGATGGTTCTGATTGTATGTTTCTCTTGGTGTTAATGGGCCCTTGCTGAGTTGGCCACGAAGACCCATTCTGTTCAGGGTTGGTCACACTCACGGGTCAACACCTATCCGACAGCCTCCACGCATGAAGTGCGAGACTGGGACTCTGGTCCTGTGGTCAGTTTCCCCTGGGAATCAACCTTCTGGCGCTCCTGGACGGTCTGCGCACCGTGCGGCTTAAGCCAATCGATTGCGCACTCTGACTAACAGTCGGGGGAGTCTGGAAGCAGTACTGTTTCCTATAGAGCGGGGGTGGTCGCGGACCTTACGGCGACTGCTCTTGAAACGACCATCGACTACCCAATCCTGGGTGAACAGCCGGGCAAAGGATGCCGTGGTCCGCGATAGATTCGGTGTAAACCGTTTCACCGCTTCGTAAGGGAGAGGACCGCCCAAGCGACCTCGAACTCGTAACCAATCGAGAGACTGGAGTAATCTGGTCGCAATTGGAAGTAAGGGCGTGAGTGTAAGCCCGCCGAGTAACACTCCTGGCTATCTCGCGGTTAAGGCGTTTGCCTCTTACGGGTTTGTGGCGGAGCTAGACGGTGGACTGTTTTTGTATCACAAAATTAGAAGTCCAAGTCTTCTGCGCTCATTCCAGGGAGATAGAACGACTAATCGTTAAAACTTCCTGAGGTGACGGGCTCGCCTGCTGTAGTCGACAACCCTAGTTGTATGTTTGTCTCCAAATGGCCTGCAGGGCGATTTTATATCTCCTTCGCTAAAAACTCGAAACGAACCGAAATGTTACGCTTTGAAAACGTTTTTAGCGACCGTTTTTTTCACTCAACACATTTCACTTCGGCCAATGGTTACTATTTGCGAGAGAAATTTGGATCATTGTTTACTAAAGTAAGATTATTTTTCTAGGCTATTATTCTAGACTATAATTATTATTCTACTATATACTATTATTATAATTCTACTGTTATTACTCTACTCCATTACTATTACTATCATTATTATTCTAATTTATAGATCATTATTCTAGACTATAGCAAACGAGACAGAGGAATTCGTTAGAGCGTAATATTAAACGATTATACTTACATATATCTAATGTTTATCTTACCTTTCTTATTATACTAGTTACTACTTTTTAACCATTTTAATACTACATACTACATATTTACCTAATTACTTGATTGTTAAGAAATTCCATTACCGTACTTTGCAGTTGTGCATTTAGGGTACAAATCGTCCGCATCGTGAAACAGTGTTGAACGATGTTAGTTCTAGCTCGCGGTAACGCGAAAAATACACGAGTCCTAGCACGGTAGTAATTGGCGGGTACAAACAGACCGATTCTTCTAAGGATGGTCGGATTAATAACATGCTGTCATGGTAATAACATGCATGGTAATAACATGCTGTCATGGTAAAAGCGAGATCTTGTTGTCCGCCGTAAGTAATATGCGGTGTAGTTGCCATGCCATGGACATGGTAACAATATCGTTACGCGTCACAGTACATGTTTAGAGGTACGGAATTTTTGTTCTTACGAAATAGATGCGAATTTCTGCGAAATTTCTTGAAATTTGAAATAATGCGAAAATATGCACCTGAGTAAAGTTTCACTAAAATATCACTGCAGACGAGATTAACTACAACAAATGAATCCTACTTTCATATTGATCAGTTAGTTTGTCTATACTGTGGCTGCAAGTACCTTTAAATAAAATACACTATTCGAAAACTTCTCAAAAAATCCTTTTTTCAGAGAACTGTCTCAAATTGAGCTGGTTGATAGGTATACTCTTTTTTTCATCGCCTAATGCTTCATTTAGTAAATAGGAATGAAGATGCCAATGTTAAGAACATAGGCGGTACTAAATGCTGCATTTCAACGTTTGCTGAAGCAGCGTAACAAAGTTAGTTACTTCTACGCTGTTAGTTGAACAACGTAGAAGCAGAACGCTTCTTTATTAAATATAATGTCGCCGTTATTATTATTATTTGTTGAGTGGGGCTTTTCTAATGTCTTTATAAGCCTTGTAACACTGCGACCATTGCTGATCTATTGTGTTCGCCACCTACTATAGTTCTGCGCTAAGCCTCGTGTCATTTAAGAACCGCAGCAGGCTTTTGGCGCCAGATTGTTTTACCTCCTCAGGTTGGAGGTAGTGACCACCCAATTGAGTGTATCTTTTACGCATCAGCGGGCCACACTCGCACATGAGGTGCTGGGGTGTTTCCTCTGCCCCTCGGTAGAACCTGCACATTTTTGTGTCTCTGAGCTTGAGGTTGAACATTTGTTTGTTCAGGCCACAATGACCCGTGAGCGCCCTCACCAGAATGCGTAGATTGTTCCTATTTAGCGATAGAGCCTCACGGGCCGTCTTACGGTCGTAAGCCTTAATAAGCGCCTTGGAATGATTCAACCATGGCGCGTTGTTCCAGTGGTTGACGGATTGTTCTAAACACATTTGTTTGAGAATTAGGTTTGCAAGGCTTTTTGGTACGCCACAGCAAGGTTCAGGGCCGTATAACGTTCCCTTTGCTCCCGTTCTAGCAAGTTCGTCGGCATTTTCATTTCCCTCGATTCCTGCATGGCCGCGAACCCATCTTAGAATTACCCTGTTCTTTTCGCACAGGTAATTCAGTAGTGATATGCAGTTTTGCACTAGCTTTGAATTAATGGTATTCGAGGCCAGTGCCATAAGAGCTGCTTTGCTATCCGAGTGGATATAGATGCGGTGGTTGGCGTAGTCCTTTTGGAGGTTGATATTCGCACATTCAATAATGGCGTAAACCTCCGCTTGGAATATGGAGGTGTATTTTCCCAAGTTTACACTTCTTTCGAAGTTTGGTCGCTCTCCATATATACCACAGCCTACGTCAAGTCCCGATTTGGACCCATCAGTATACCATTTAAGGCTACCGGCCTCCCATTGTAGTTAGACTTTTAGCCAGTCGTCTCTGGGCGGCAGTTCCACTGTAAAAAGTTTTCCAAAGTTTAGGAGTGGGAGCATGGTGTCTGATACCATGTTGAGGGTTGGATTTTCACTGACTGAGTCAAGAACTGATCTTAGTGCTTGTGAGATCCAGTTTACTTTCTCTCGGGCAGATAGCCTGTACATGCTGGCTTTCGCCACCTGTTGCAAATTAATGTGTAGGGGCGGTAAGTTCAGAAGTGCATCTAGAGCTGCTCCGGGAGTGGAGGACATTGCGCCAGTTGTCATGAGGCACACCGTTCTTTGGATATTGTTTAGTTTGGTAATCACAGTTTGTTGGTTGGCTTTGTTGCACCATACCACCGAGGCGTACGAGATTATCGGCCTCACAATGGCAGTGATCTTGGGGTTAAGGCCCCAGTTTTTCCCTGCCAGTATTCTGCTTATACCCAATGCACTTTTAGCTTTTTGAATTGTTTTTTCTAGGTGGCTGTTCCAGGCGAGTCTCTGGTCGAGCGTGACTCCCAGATACTTTACTTTCTTGGAGAAAGGAATCTGTCTGTGGTTTAGGAATGGCATTTTTAGTCCACCTAGTTGACGTTTGTTGATAAATGGCACGAGGACGGTCTTATCGGCGTTGACCGATTATTCGTTCTCTCTGCACCAATTGCCAACGATTGTTAACGCTTTTTGCATCATGTGTGAGATCGTGTTTTGGCAGAATCCCCGGACAATGACTACTAGGTCATCAGCATATCCCTGTGTGTCTATCCTGGCCTCTGCCATCCTATGCAGGAGTTGATCTATTGCAAGAGTCCATAGTAAGGGCGAGAGTACGCCTCCCTGCGGGCATCCTCTTGTAGTGGAGACTTCAAGGTTTGTTCCGTGAAGAGCTACCTTGGCCGTGCGGTTTGAGAGCATCGCTTTCGCCCATCTGGTTGTGGTGTTGTCACCTTGTATTGACTCTAGCCCCTTTACCAGTGATTTAATTGGGGTTTTGTCGAAGGCGCCCTCAATGTCTAAAAATGCGCATACTGCGATTTGTTTGTCTTCCAATGCCTTTTCTACTCTGCGGTAGGCGTGTTGGTTACAGATGATAGGGTTGACCGTTAGGATTTTCCCTGATATAGCTATCCAGTATCTTTTCCATCGCTTTCAGTAGAAAGGATGTGAGGCTAATTGGCCTGAAGGACTTTGACAGTGCGTAGTCCTTCCTGCCAGCCTTGGGTATGAATAGCACTTTGACCTTGGTCCATTCTTCTGGTATATGTCCCCAGGCATAGCTTGCTCTGAAGATTTTAACCAGATATGGGGTTAGAATGTCGATACCCTGTTACAAAAGCACGGGCATGATTCCATCGTCCCCGCATGAATGTCGCCGTTACGGACAGAACGATTCTAAATGGTCAAATATTGGATGTACAACAATGTTAGCTTTTAATTGATATTCACTATAAATTTTAGGTCTATTAAAAAGTGGTTTTATATGCGTACTTATATGCAAATTTTAGCGAAATGTCGATTTTATTTTTGCGACAATTTCGTATCTCTATACATGTTATATGCGTAATCCCTTTTGAAACATTCGTTTTTTCGTGCATTACAGCATTATATTTTTCTCGGTGTATAAGTATTATGTAAATTACACAGTATTGTGAGAGTCCTGAGTCCATATACAAAAATATTATCTATGAAATTAAACTTTTTTTTTTCAGGGCGCAATATCCGGCCTAGTCGTAGCAATTTCTTTCGTATTATGGATAAATTTAGGAGGACCAAGACCACCAGCTCCTACTTTTCCTATATCGTTAGAAGGTTGCACCAACACTACCATCAATACTGCTACATCTACAATATCTACTACTACCGAATATTTCTACCTCTATAGAATATGCTACCTGTGGACAGCGTTAATCGGATTTAGTGTAACAATGGTTGTTGCCTATCTCATTTCTTTGTGGATTCCGGGGAAGCAACCCTGCCAAAGTAAAAAAAAGGTTTGAAATTTAAAACAACTTATATTGGGTCCTTACCTATGAAGTTGCTATATAAAATCGAAGACTATCGCGGTTGTTTAACATTATAAATGGGATAGAAACGAATTTGCCACGTGAAATTTACCTGTAAAGTATGTAATACCACTGCAAACCCCGGGTGTGTATAAAGTCGAATGCAGCTGCGATTTAGCCTACGTTGGACAAACGAAACGGCCCATAGCCACGCGACTGACAGAACACATCAAAGCTGTTAAAAACGTTCAGCGATAAAAATCGGCGATCTGCGAACTTACATATATTGGACAGTGGAAGTAACCACTGGATGCAGTTTCAAAATCCCATTGTGCTATCCAAGGAACAATTCTACTTTCCTCCCATGATCCGGGAAGCAATTGAAATAAGAAGAACCACGAACTTCAATAGAGACGACGGTTAGAAACTCTCTTCTACGTGGAACCCTCTTCTTAAAATGTTCCCGCCGGTGCTACAAATTTCACACGGTAAATTCGTTTCTATCCTATCTATTATGAAGTTACTGTTTTATAAAGAAATTTAGGGCCGAAAACTCTGCATGAAAAATAATATAATTAATAGAAATATTGACCACTTTTATCTATGCAGGGTTGTCATTTTAATAGCGGTTGCTTAATTCCTCTGCTGTTAAACTCCCGTGGACAGGAACCAATGAAACCTTAGACGGCGTTTTTCAACGACTCTTCAAAGTTTTTTTTTCCTTTGTAAAAGTTATCTAAATTCTGAAAAAAATAAATTCTATTGGAGCAAGGTCTGACAAGTACGGGGGTGACCAAGAGTCTCCAGCCGCAACCTACTTTCGGACTGTTTGCAGTGAAATCTGTGATTATTAGGTACGTTGTCATGCAGAAGCAGTGGCGATGAGCAATTGACCAGGCTCGGTTATTTAATGACGAGCTACTCATTTACGGTAACTGTATAGCCAGACTGTTAGAAGCTGTATTAGAAAACACCGGCACAGGATCTCATATTTGTAAATAATGCAAATTTTCAACTTTACCATGGTTGCGCAAACAAAAATATTTGAGCAAAAACAAACCACGGAAAGACAAATAAACAGCTGATTGCTAAAGGAATAATAACAAGGCCCTAAATTAAAGTTTATTTAAATTTGAAATTTTAACTCAAACCCAAGTTATCCAAGTTCAAAGTGGCCAACTAAGGTTGTCGACTACAGCGGGCGAGCCTGTCACCTCGGGAAGTTTAAACGATTAGTCGTTCTATCTCCCTGGAGTAAGCGCAGAAGACTTGAGGACAAAACAGTACACCATCTAGCTACGCCAAAAGCCCGTAAGAGGCCAACGCCTTGAGGCCGCGAGATAGCCAGGAGTGTTACCCGGCGGGCTTACACTCACGCCCTTACTTCCAATTGCGACCAGATTACTCCAGTCTCTCGATTGGTTACGAGTTCGAGGTCGCTTGCGCGGTCCTCTCCCTTACGAAGCGGTGAAACGGTGTACACCGAATCTATCGCGGACCACGGCATCCTTTGCCCGGCTGTTCACCCAGGATCGGATAGCCGATGGTCATTTCAAGAGCAGTCGCCGTAAGGTCCGAAACCACCCCCGCTCTATAGGAAACAGTACTGCTTCCAGACTCCCCCGACTGTTAGTCAGAGTGCACAGTCGATTGGCTTACGCCGCACGGTGCGCAGATCGTCCAGGAGCGCCAGAAGGTTGATTCCCAGGGGAAACTGACCATGAGGCCAGAGTCCTACCCAGGCTCGCACTTCATGCGTGGAGGCCGTCGGATAATTGTTGACCCGTGAGTGTGACCAACCCTGAACAGAATGGGTCTTTGTGGCCAACTCAGCAAGGGTCCATTATCCCAAAGTGGCCAGTGTGAATAACACCAATTACATACGTAAGAACCCAATAATATTTTTAGTGTTTTAAATTATTTATACTTAATATGAATATAAATTGGTGAATATATTAATATAAATCGGTGACCTCACTTTTTTGCAAAAAATTGCCCAAGGTTCTTTAGATTGTACCGAACTTTTATCGTACCTATCTTTTAATGCCCTGGTTAAATCCATGAGACACACCATCCCAATTCGGCTACCTGTTGTTACATCTAATTACATGCAAAACACCTTTATGTGGCGTGCGAGTAACAACCTCAATAAACTGATTTGCAGCGACGTTGATATCGATCTATTTAGCACTAGTGTTGTAACAGCGAGACGTATCCTCAGCAACAATTTCTTTTAGTACCTACTCTTCTGCTTTTCTTTATTGTTATTATTGTTTTGTATTCGATTTCTCGATATTGTTTTTTTGCCTTCTTGTCCCTTTTGTTTAATTTTTATTTGCGTTTTGTAAATTTATAGTACCGGATCCTGCCAAGCGTTTTTGCTGGCAATTCCATATTCTCTAAACTGTTTCTATATGTGAGAACCTGTTATTGGCTATCATTTATTATTTAAGTTGTTATTTAATATTTTATATGGCTGTTGGTTTTCCTTAAAATAAATAAATAAATAAATAAATAAATATTGCAGGCGACAAGTGATGACGAAGAAACTGAAGAAAACTTACTCAATCCAGAATTATTTAGTCCGTTTCTAGCATCTAAAATACGACGAATAAATCAAAAGATCTCCAACGGTAAAAACAGCAAGGTAAGCTTCATTAAATATATTTTTTTTTAGCTTCGGCAGGTTTTGTCAAAGCAATTTCAAACCCCATCTACTAAACTACGGCTCTCAACAGGTTTAGCGCCACCATTTAATCTCATTTGAAAGAGGGAGAATAAAAGTTTGCGTTAGTATCGCTCTGACATTCACGGCTGACGGACGACTCGAGCTGTCCACGTGCAAAATGAACCCTCGATTTTCGACTTCCTGGATTCGACACAGTCCTTTAACGGGGTCATATCTCAGACACTAATTATCGAATTCGTGCCAGCAAAAACATTATTTTGAAGAGGAGTATATAAGTATAGAGGAAGTATACGCGTATGGTAACCTATACGCGTTATGGATATGGAAGCCTTTTCTTCACGCAGTCGAAGAAAAGCTCAGGAACGATAATTAATTTAAATTTACTTATTACTTTATTATATACAATATAATTATGTGTGTATGTATGTCTATATGTATATATATGTCAATAGTATACGTATGTATGGCCATTTATGAACGTATATTACACATAGTGTTATAACAATCCCTCCCTTCCATTTCCATTCCTCTATTGTACTTATACATTTATATTTAGAAATGCTTCTTTTTCCTTTTTTCTTAAAAAGAAGGTTATAAAATTATTATCTTTTAAATGGGTACTTTATATTTTTTGCTAATTTAAAATGTATTAATGGCTATATTAATGTTAATTTATAAAATGTTTTTTTTTATATAAAGAATATGCTGTATACATTTAGTTAAAAAAATAAATAAAAAATTAAAATAAAACCGGCCTATCACGCACTCTTATGAAGAGCGTTTAAATTATTTTAAGATTTTTACTCTTAGAAAGAGGAGAGAGTGCGGAAGCCTAATGTTTCTGCACAAACTTCTTAATGGTGGGATAGACTCACCAGATTTATTAGAAGCGTTAAATTTTAACGTACCATCCAGGCGACTGAGGCAGCACCTAACATTTCACCTTCCCACTTCGCAGACAAATCAATCTTTCCACAATCCTATCACACGTACATGCCGGTTATACAACACTATAACCGATAACATTGATTTCTTTAACCTGGGACCGTTAGCAGTTAAGTGCATAATAAATAGCGTATTATGAAACAAATTGATAATCTACCGTATGTTTTTATTATTTTATTCCAGACAATATTTGATATATTTATTTTCCATTTAATTGTTTTTCAGAGTTTACTGTTGACTTATTTCTAAAATTTTTAATTTTTGTTTTGATAATTTTTAAGGATATTAATTTTTGTACTGATACTTTTGTAAATCATGAGATAAACGGCGCATACGCAGTTATTAATTAAGCATGCGGAGTACGCATAAAATATTATACTCTATTTAGTAATAATGTAAAGATATTAGCGATAACCATGTATTATTAGAGTATTATTTGCGTACCTATTATACTAAATAAATAAATAAATAAATAATTTAGAAACCATTCCCATTCTCGAAGTTAGAGATGTGTACATAGATAGAAATTCTTTTTTGCACATTTAAAGAAAAAACATACAACAGACGAACTTGTTGCCTAAATTACAATCTCTTACATCCAACCTTCATCAAAATTTAAGAATTAAGGTACCAGTAGAGTAAAATAAACAAAATAAACGTATATATACATATAACAAATTAAAATTCAAGTGTATATTTCAAAAGCTCAAAAAGAGTCGATGCTGTAAATTTATAAAAGTTTAGGATTTTCTGTGATGTCTTGAGTTATCGATATGATCAGAGCCCAACTTTGTGATGTCTAGTTCCCTCGGCGTAGTACATGCGGTAGGATAAACACACTGTTTAATATTTAGACCATTTATTATCCCAAAAGAAGCTAATAGAAGAGATGGCTTACCATTGATAACGTCAAACAAGAAGTGATTAAATATGCTATATGTACGCGCTTATATGTCAGTAGAATTGCTATTAAGTGGGGTATTTTTCTTGTGAAAATAATATGCAAGTATGAAAGACACAGTTTTATATACATTGATAAACTGCAACGTGTAAAAGACTGGTTAAAAATGAAATAATTATTTCTTTAAATACTACTAGTCATCAGGCGATTCGACAGTTTTGCTTGGTAAATTACGTCAATTGAGTATCGGAATTAGAAATCTTTGTTGATATAAATGTTACAATATTCATCATCATGAGTCACTACAAAAGCAAAGTACAACCGGAATTCCAAAAATCGGGCACGTTTACGTATCGCACCAAAATCCTAATGAGAATAACCCTGAAGACGCCGGGCCTGTGTATAAAACCAATGCGCAGTACAGCGTGGTACTGTCGAGGCAAAGTAAGCGCGTTCAAACAACTCAAGCGGCATCTTATATGATCCTACCAACAGAATTGAAAAAACTGCTATTATATTTGCTTACCAGAAAAATTATGATTTTATCCATTGTTGTGCCATAAATATGGTAGGTAGTTAATTGTAAATTAGAAATTAACGAGCTGATTTGCGGTCAATTTTGTCCCTCCAGTTTTACCTAAAAACTGTTTATTTATTTTATTTATTTTATTTTATTCGGTTAACAAACAGCGTTTATATATAACAAATACAAAATATAACAATAAAACTATGACTAATTATTTGTTTACACTATTTATCGTTAATTTTATGTATACAGTACATATCTCCGTTATTATACCTTATATATACATTTCTTTAGATGTACATATGTATACATAAGGTTACAGAAAAAATACATTTTCGAATATCCGTTTCTGAAGAATATGCACGCTAATAAACACTGTTATTAGGAAAAAAATCTAAATTGGCTTCAGTAACAAAGAATAAATTAAAATTTACTTCATATAATAAGTTTTTGACGAAGTAAATCTTTAAGACAGAATGGGCCCGATTCTTTGTGCGTTTCTTTGTGAACTAAAACTGAAATTAGTTCAAACAAACGAGATAGAGCAATATGTTAGAGCGGACTATGAGACGAATGATCGTCGATACAAACTACCTGTCGAACTTATACTCGTCCGAATAAATTTGGACACATTTTGTGCGGTCTTAGATTCAGATGCTTTATTTTTGGTGGGTAGTTTATTAAAACTACCCACCAAAAATAAAGCATCCGAATGAAGGCGAAATGAAAAGTGACAACCGTTTATTTCACATTCCGCTCTAGCGTATTGCCCTGTCTCGTTCACATGAACCGATATCCGATTTTCGTTCACGAAGAAACGCAATCGAGCACAATATGAAAATTTTGAGAAGTCCTTGCTTCTTGATTATTTTGTATATTATATAGCAGCAAGGGACTTCTTAAATAATATGATCTATTGATATCTAAGCTCAATGCTTACTAGTAATTCTTAAAATTAAATTCATTGAACAAGTAAATATATTAAAAAGAATAATAATCACGACTGCCGTTACAGAAACTAAACTATTGTATTTATTATTATCTTTATTACGGTTTTTTATAAAATATGTGTGGTTTATGCATATTATCCATGTAGATAGATGTATATTTCCGGAATATACTCAATCAGACCCTTCATTTGACACTAAGAATGATATATTTAAGTTAATATATTGACATATAGACATTTGCACCTTTAGACAACTACTTACTTAATATTTGAACACTTAACCCATTTTCGACCGCGCTGCAAAAATTGTTGATTTTTAAAACATAAAGTATATTTCTAGGGTAATTCGGGTACCCTGATTCCAAATCCGTCATTTAAAAAATCTACCCCCACCCGTTTTACCGTTATGTCAAAAAAACAAATGTTCGATTAATCGAACGTTTGGCGCTTATCCCATACGATAAAATCCCATACAAATACGAAATGTCAAATTTTACTGTCAAGTGACCGCGTCTCTTCCATTTCTATTGTGTTTTCAACAGGAATAAACGTGTTTTGTGCGTGCTTATCATATTTTTATATTTTGGTAGTTTCTAATCATTTCTATCGCAAAATAAGTGGTCAGTATTTAGTAAAATATTGATTCATACGATGGGTTTTTGCGAGTGTTATGTATGAGCCACGTTCGAAGAAATTAACAATGAAGGAGATTCAAGATATTATAGAGAGTTGGAGCGATGATGAAAACCTGTTCAATCTGTCAATATACTCCCACCGGAGGTAGACGAACAATCGAATGAAGAATTAATCGACGACAATTTCATTGCAATTAATTCGGATCCAAGTGCTTTGACTGAGGTTGCCGGCTATGTGGAAATTGAGACTGAGCGAAATATTTTTGAGGATATTGGTTTTGAAGAGATTGTAGAATCTGAACCGGAGGCTGGGCCGTCAACTTCTAAATCAGCTGCTAAATCGACTGTCCCACCTCATAAAAAAAACGAAAGTCAGTTACAAACCATTGAGTTCATTTGGAACTCCAAAATGGTCCAGGAATAGAGGAAAGAAGCAATTACATTATGTCTCCGTACTCCGTTGTCCGATATGCAAAAAGAGGTGTGTGAAAAACTTAAAGATCTTTCGCCAATTCAAACATTTTCAAAGTTTTACGATGGGGAGGTGTTGGATCATATCATAACTAAGACCAACCGATTTGCAGCCCAGAAGAACACCGATTTTCATTTAGACTTGGTTTTATTGAAGATATTCTTGGGGATTTTAATGCTGTCGGGCTACCACACTTTGCCTTCTGTTGAGGATTATTGGTCTTCGAAGCTGTCAATGGGAATTCCAATGGTAAAGCAAGCAATGTCGAGAGCTACGTTCACGCACATCAAGAGATACATTCATTTTGCCAATAATGACAAATTAGATACTAACGATAGATGGCCAAGGTACTATAATTTTCATTATATTATTGTGATTGAAGTTTCCTAATTTGTATTTCATTGATTTTAGCTTCGTCCATTCTTCAATATTATAAACAGAAAGTTTATGCAGTTTGGCATTTGGGCGGAGTTTTTGTCCATAGACGAGCAGATGGTGGCCTATTTCGGCCGCCATAGTTGCAAAATGTTTATTCTAGGAAAACCGATTCGTTTTGGATATAAACCTCGGTGCCTCTGTTCGTCAACCGGATATTTGTTCTTTTTCATCCCTTACTGTGGAAAATCCGATGAATACAACACAGAGGTTGGTCTTGGAGCTGATGTCGTTCTCCGTTTACTTAGTAATGTCGAGGCCCCCATGCGTCACGTGGTATTTTTCGACAACTTCTTCACTTCCTATTATCTTATGTGCTTGCTATCAGAAAAGGGATTCTGTGCCACTGGAACTGTTCGCTGTAATCGTCTATCTGGTGAAAACCGAAAAGATTTGCCTCGCGGCGAACATGGTTATATGTACGACTCTAACAACCAGATCACTCTTTGTCGCTGGCAAGATAATAAGGAGGTAACAATTGCTACAAATTATGATCAGATTCTGCCACTCCACTCTGTTCGGCGTTGGAAAAAAGCAACTAAGGCTTCTAAGAAAGGGCCAAGAGAAGAAGGTAAATTTGTCAACGTGGATCAGCCAGCTGTGCTTCGCCACTATAACAAAGGGATGGGCGGCGTTGATCTTCACGACAACGCCATTCAAAATTATCGAGTCAACATCCGTGGAAAGAAATGGTACTGGCCACTTTGGATAAACACCCTGAATTCTTCTGTTGTGAATACTTGGAAACTGCATTATATGGTCGCGAAATATAAAAACGAGAAACCAATGAGCCAGAAACAATTCAAGCTGTCCGTCACTAAGTCTCTTCTGTTGACCGATGATAAAGAAGGAATGGAAGTGGATGATGACCTGGAGTTCCAGAGACCGCGAAACTTACCAAACGTGGTTGGTGAACACCTCATCGTCCGTCAGCCGGAAGGGAAACATCGTCGATGCCAGTTGAAAGGAAACAATTTGGATGTTCGAGAAATGTGGCAAGCATATGCACTCGCATTGTTTCAAAGTTTTCCATGAAAAATATTTTTTTTATTTTCCTAAAAACTCTTTACTATTCTCTAAATCATCTAACATTCCAAATAATCAATAAACAATTGTTTTTTACTGACACAATCTTGTCTATTCACTTATACTACGATATGTTCCATTTGTATGGAATTTTATGGTATGGGATAAGCACCAACGTTCGATTAATCGAACACTAACTTTGACTCATACCTGTGCCATCCAGGTATTGCTAGGTGTTGATTTTTTGATTGAAAAAGATAGCTTTGTCCTTTGGCCATAAGATATTATTATTATTATTAATATTATTTTAAATTATATATTTTTAATATAATTTACAAGAAAGGTCTATCGGCAAGGTATTTTTCAACCTCCCCCAAAATTACGGAGGTGGGTGGAGGGGGGGGGGGGGTGATGGATATTATTTTCGAATAGCCAAAAGATCATAGTAATATATGATACTAACTATATTGCTGATATTATTTACTTTCATAGTTAAATAAAATATTGAAAATAGACAAATTTCATGTTCGATTAATCGAACACCGGCCGAAAATGGGTTAAGGTACCATGTGACACTCAAGATGACATAACAATAATAATAATATCACGCACTTCACTTCTAAATCGGTTGAAGCGTTTAGCAGTTATGGTGGAATAAAGAAACGGAACACTTAACAAAAAAACCCTGACCAAATTACGTACCTTTTTTGTTGGGCAGTCGTGTAAAACAAAAGTTTCTCTCCGTAAATTGAACTCTTTTGATATATGTATGTACTTGTAATATGTTTTTACAAGCTTTACATCAACTTGCAATGTTCGTATGTAAGTTGTCCGTTTCAAAATTTGGAAACCGTTTTTCAACCACTTGCTGGTATCCGATTGAGCTGAAATTTGGCATACTTAAATAAGTTCGGTGATAATTCAATATTATGAAACAATTGAGCTGATTCGATAATAGAGCCGGGGTATAGGGACTGGAACTCCCTGGGCAGTCGAATTTGGGCTAGTATGTTATGTTACCATGAGTACTTTTCATTACACATAATGACATTCATAACCGATTTGATGTTCGTCGATGATAGCGCCGTTTTCGCCGACACTGATGCCGAAGCAACGGACATTTTATACGGCATATCCGGAATTGCTCAATCATATAGATTAAAAATCAATGCGGATAAGACCAAAGTGCTCACTACGGACGGTTCGAAGGCCAGCGTTTACCTCGATGGAACCCAAATCGAACAGGTCTCACAATTCAAGAATTTAGGATCGTTGGTTACGGAAAAGAAAGTGGCATCGACGGCTGATGTCCATAGCCGGATCGGTCAGGCAACAGCCACATTCGCCTCGCTCAAGTGGTGCATATAGAAGCGAACGAATATCACCATCAAAACCAAAGTACGACTATACCGAATGTTGGTTCTTCCCATTCTTCTTTATGGATCGGAAACGTGGACGTTACTAAAATCGGACCTCAAAAAGTTCGAAGTCTTCCAAATGCGATGCTTGAGGTAGATTCTCGGTGTCTCACTCCGCGACCGAATTCGAAA
Source organism: Micropterix aruncella (assembly GCA_944548615.1). NCBI lineage: Eukaryota > Metazoa > Arthropoda > Insecta > Lepidoptera > Micropterigidae > Micropterix > Micropterix aruncella. Next base: position 13,858,368 of record OX155972.1, on the reverse strand, counting down.
CGAGACCATTAGAGAAAGATGCGATCTACTAACAGCGATTCAAGAAGAAGTACAAAAACGTCGACTACGATGGTTCGGCCATGTTTGCCGAATAAACGATAATCGCTTGCCACGTAAACTTCTTTGGAGAGACCGTCCGACAGAATGGAGAATTCAGTGATCGGCACCGAAGAAAACCTGTCTAAATAACATCAAAGACGACCTTAAGAATCAACGATTATCGGCTAGGGATGCTCGATACGTGGCAAAAAATCGTCAAGAATGGAAGAGAATCGCGAATGGAGTACGAGATCCAGCAGCATCGACAGCAGGGCATTGGCTGCGAGAGCGACCCCCTCCCCAATCGCCGGCTACGGAATAAATAATAAAATAATAATAATACACATGATGACAAGGGTCTGAAGATTGATCCGGAAGCTTGCCAATGAAACTCCCTAATGGAAAGTGCTAAGATAGTTGAGTTTGGGCTCTTTAGTATTATTGTCTTGAGTACTTTCCATTACATTTGATGATATGGGTCCGAAGATGCAGCCACAAGATTGCTACTAGAACTCCACGATGAAAAGAGCTAAGATAGTCGAGTTTGGGCTCGTTTGTTTTGGTGTTTTGAGTACTTTCCATTATACAAGAGGACGAGGGTCTGAAGATATGTAGAGTCGGCAGGTTACCACTGGAACACCCTGGTGGAAAGTAAATCTTTTTTTCAAAAATCCATTCTTACTTTTAATTTATCACAATTTCAAGATTTATCATAATATATTAATTGATTTATTAATTTTTAGTATTTTTTGTAATTATAAAAATTTAATCATTTTTAGTGTAACCGAAGTTTCTAGTTATAACGAGATCTGTCCAAGCTGGACGGATATTCGACCACTTAAGTACAAATGGAAAATTATATACTTGTAGTTTATAAAATATAAATTCATATATTCTTACTGTTTAAAATAATTGAAGTTTGCTGTCATATTATTTATTTGACGTACTTTTCAAATTTCAGCAATTCTCAATATTTAACTCAATCTAAGTAGATTGAATTAAATGAATATTGTTTTTGGCAGTCAAACAAAGTGCCGATCAGAGAAAAAGTCAAGGCTGTGTTACCGAGGAAAAGCGTCTATTATGTAAAATTTTTAGATATTCAGTATATTTTTCCTCAGAAACAAGGGCCTAAAACGAAAAAAAATACTGAAATCTATCCTATTTCTAATTCCAGCGGAAACGTAAAAGATTTGATTAATTTAATTGTAGAAATGGATGTTTTCTATTAATTACATATTTTTATTTTTGCAGGAGGAAATGGTACCGCTCAACCACTTCGACTGATATATTTTAAATATTTATTATTTAAATCATTTCATTAAATATTTATAAAATTTTTCTTAGTTTCCTTTAATTACCCTAAAGGTATTATGTAGTACGCATGCGATCACCAACGCTGCCGGCGGCAACTTAAAGGTTTGTCATCCTTTATGTTTTAAATGAAATGCAATTATATTTGGCGAAATGCAATTAAAAGGCGATAGTTTGGGGTGTTTTAAATGCAATGCGACGACGCTCGCCCTTTCTTCGCCTGCACAATATTAATAAATTAAAATACAAACGGAGCTTCTATGGAATTCACTGACCAAAAATCGGGCCCATCATATATAATTATTACACTTCTGGGAGGTGAACGGTGGATTCCGGACTAACGACCGGCTGTGGTAGGTTTAGGACAGCTGTCTTGCCACATGTGAGCGGTCACCTTACCACCCATTCACTCCCCCTTCGAAGCCATAGAATTTGAGATGCAGAAATCGCGGTTTTAGATAATTTTTCTAGAAAGGAGTTGATTATTTTCCTGGAGAGACCAAGATCTTTAAAAAGGTGAAACAAAGATTTAGCTGGCAGGCCACGAGCGCCTACTTCCACCGCGTGAAGGTGAACAGTGAAGCCGTTCCGGGTGACGGCATTTGCGAGGTGATGGTATTTATTTAATTTGTACTCGTGGTCTTTTGGGATATTTGATTCCCATGGAACAGTTAACTCTACGATAAGGACCATCTTCCAAGATAGAGAGTAAAAAGTTATATCTGTACGCAGGGCTGTGCATCCGAAACTTTTAAGGAATTTATACTGCTTAGACACCGAATCGACCTCCATAATCCAATCTGAAGCTTTCTCGATTATTGAGAAAGGTTTTGAAGTGAGATGTTTTTTTGCCTTTAGAGCCAACCCGCACAAACTGTAATTGGGGTTTGGAGGATACTGTGGAACCCTTATTGGCACGAGTCACTGAGAGGTTAAGTACCTCGCGAATAACAGCAAGGACTTTATCGTGGCGATAAGTCTACCGTCCTTGATCCAAGGCCACCTTGCAGCCAGCTAGAATAATGTCTAGCTGTGCAAGGGGTGTTGCTATAAAGGGGACATGAACTATCCTCGGCATAGATCCAACGAGCGTGGTTACTGGGGTCTGGAAGTGTATGCTGAAAGGCATTTAAATAAAATTTCAGCATCTCTGGCGTCCAGTCATACAACATTACTCTCGAGTGCATTGGAGGAGGAATACAGAAGTCTCCAATTGTTGTCCAATCGTTCTGGCATTGAAGGCCAATAGCGTGAGCCATACTATTGCTGTCGTAATCTCCCCGCAAGAGAGACTTCTTCGCTCCACATCGCTCATGGTTGTACTGCCATTCTGGCTGATTCCAGTAAGGAACTTTTTGTGGAAGTCTACGCGGGCTTGTACATCATTTGACTCACTACGGCCACTTATTACGTGCTTCGATATTGTCGGATCCTTGGAATTGCTTAGAATCGAATTTTTGGTTATTCTGGAGTTGACTTATTCAAGAAATAGGCTTCATTTTGCATAATTCACCATTGAAATTAGTGGACATTTGGGTGAGAAACATTGTTTTAAACTTCTGAAACAGTGCACAAATTTAAATATCGTCCTGCGAGCGGTACCTACCACCAAACAACGCCGCCTGCGCCGCCTGTACGCCCGTAAAACGGCGTTGCCAGACAACTAATAATAAGACAACTAATAATAAGTACTAAAATATAATTTTATATTTAATATAATTTGTAAAATTTATAAGTCGGTGAATAATCGGCGACTATACACGAATTAATCATTTCTGGAAGTTCAGATTTTTTTTATATTTTTTTATTGACTTATCGTATTACTGAATATTGTCAGCATTTTCCTACTCTGTACTAATTTGAAGTAATTAAACATGATAACTAGAAGAGCAGTCGCAGAGGCATGCTATGAGGAGTTGAACGATAAATACGTAACAGTTTTAAAAGACCTAGAAGCTGCAAAATTTCGCTATAAAGGCTTAAACAGTAATTTTTATTAACTTTAAAACAATTAAAAATATATAAAACTGAGAGTGAGAAATTGCAAAAGGAACGAGCTGACAATGAGTTGGAAGTATTAGCAATGATTAAAAAGAACTCCAACCTCAAAAAAGAGATGGCAGAAATGAGTTTACAACTTGAAAATATCATTCAGGAGAGGGGTAACCTTCAATCAATAGTATCTAACTTTGACCAGTGCCGCGTTCAGTTCGAGACGACTCTCCAAAACAACGCTGAGCTGAATAATAAGCTGAGAGAGGCACCTAATACTATAGAACAGATGGAGCGCACGAAGCAGTATTCCACGGCTGCACATTCACAGTCGCTGTTTGAGGAACTTATCGTTAGCGCTCCAGACATAGCGTCAGTTTCTGCCTGCTCAAATATGAGCAGCCTTTCTGTCATGACAATTGAGTTGTCCTACGAAGATTCTGAAAAATCAACCAAACAGGTTGTAAATAAAGTAAATAACCAGAGTGTTGAAGATGGAACTACAATATCTCTATTTCACACCCAGGGTGTAGAGTTGAATGATAGTCTTAGTAATTTTACTTCCCAAAAAACATTACATAAAGATAGCAAAGAAAATCACACCAAAGTAATTATGTACAGTGATGAAATAGGTAAAAACATGGGCCAATTAATGTTACAAACATCCGGAGAACTGGTAGCTAATCATTGCTTTCCCGGCGCCAGTTCTACTCAAATATTAGAAAAAATAGTTAATAGTTGTTATTGTCCTGACACTACTTTAATTATTTTTATTGGGAGAAGGTGAAACGCAAATATACATGTATTAATAAAATATTTTGAATTATTGGCACTGTTAAATGTGAAAAAAATTGTCCTATTTGCTTTTCCTTATGGTAAATTGTTGCCCGAAATGGAAAATATGTCTAGTTATAAACTAAATAATAAATTACATACGTTGACATTGTATGATGACAAATTCCAATTGTTTGACATAAATACTTTTAATAAGTATTTTTACTCTTTCACAATAGATAATGTTTATCTTTCAAATTTTTGTAAAAAACAGTTAGCAAATGGGCTATCATATTGTTTGAATTACTCAGGCAAAACATTAACAAACACCACTGCTACTAATGCAACATTGGCAAACACCAATGCTGCTATGTATAGAATTGGAGGAAACCATTGTTATGAGTGTATACAAACCACCATGTGCGCTTTATGAAGCTTTTTATAAAATTATGGAAGATGCCTTATTCAAAATAACCAATAGTCCTAAATCAATTGTTATTTGTGGAGACTTTACATCAATATATTAGATAAAAAATCCTTGACATGTAAATTTTTAAATGTATTTGGACCATTTAACTTATATAATGTTTTTATTGAACCTACGAGGATAAATGCCTCAAGTGCTACTTGTATAGATAATATATTCACAAACATAAAACCCAATTATAAATCACTAATTAATTTCCTAAGAAAAGCACTAGGGTTCTAAGAAAAAATATTAGTTTTATTCCAATTACTGAGTGCCGTCTAGGGGAATTTAAATCTAGCTTAATTAGCAAATTACAAAGGTTGCCAATTCATGACAATCCTGACCAACTTTATGACTCATTCTTTGAATTAATTAGAGTTGAATTTAATATAATCTTCATACCTAAAACGAAATCGATCAGTGATCGCTTATGCTGTAGTGATTGGGCAACTGTTGGTATTTACAAAAGTCGTAATAAATTGTATGAACTGTTTAACGAAAAAATTAATAATCATAGTGCGACTTTTAAGAACTATGTAAATAACTACCCCAAAATATTCAAACGAGCCTGTTCCACTGCTAAGTCAATTTATTTGAAGAATAACATCAAAAACTCTACAAACAAAATTAAAGCTACATGGAATATTATTAATAATGAAACAAATAGGGTTATAGCTCGCACAAGGGACTTTCATTTAAAGATAAATAATTTAGACATTAAAGCGGATATGGAAGTTGCGACTGAGTTTGAGCGATTTTTTACGAATATACCGTTAATAACGACTAACGCCCTCAAGTCGTCTTCCATTTCAGCTGAGATGTTAAAGAAAGCGTTTCCGCATGTGTTACCGACTTCGCTTTCACTATTGTTAACTGCAATGATATAATAAATGCCTTTAAAAAAATTGAGATAAAAAAACTATGGACCTTTGCGGATATTCTGTAAAAACTATTTCATACATCATAGAAATAATCGCACCTTATCCAGCATATATATTCAATTGTTGTGTTACTTCTGGAGTGTTTCCTGATCTGATGAAACATAGTAAAGTTATACCATTATTTAAATCTGGCGATACTTCTGATCCCTCGAATTTTCGACCAGTTTCCGTACTTCCCACTTTGAGTAAAATTTTCGAAAAATTATTTCTTAGACAATTTCACACTCATTTTAACAAATATAATTTACTTCATAAGAAACAGTTTGGATATACGAAGGGTTGCTCAACCATAGATGCGGGAACCGAACTATTGACAGGTATATTGAATGCCTGGGAAGAGTCACAAGACACATTAGGCATCTTCTGTGACTTGTCTAAGGCATTCGATTGTGTACACCATGATACAGTAGTTAGGAAATTACATCACTATGGCATTAGGAACAAGGCTCTTGATCTTCTTACTTCTTACTTGGGAAATAGAATTCAGAAGGTTGATGTAAACCGTAAAAGATCACCAGGATCAATGGTCACCATGGGTGTCCCCCAAAGGCTCCATTCTTGGCCCATTTCTCTTCTTAATATACATCAATGATTTACCCTTTCACATAAGGAATAATCACGAAATTGTATTTTTTGCTGATGATACTTCTTTGAAGTTTAAAATTAGTCGAAAATTGTACAATTATGACGAAGTTAACAATGCACTCTCAAAAGTTGTTAATTGATTTAATGTAAATAACCTACTATTAAATGAAAAAAAAACCAAAGTTATTAAATTTTTTACACCTAATGTTAAGCAGGTACAAACCAATGTAGAAATAAATGGAACTAGACTGGAGCCTGTTGCTTCAACTATGTTTCTAGGGATAACAATTGACTCCAAATTACAATGGGGCCCACAAATTGAGAAAATGTCAGGAAAACTTAGCTCTGCGGCATACGCAGTTAAAACAATAAGGCGGCTGACTGATGTAGATACAGCAAGAATAGTATACTTTAGTTACTTTCATAGCATTATGTCCTATGGGTTTCTTCTCTGGGGAAGCTGTGCGGACATCAATAACATTTTTATACTACAGAAACGTGCTGTAAGAGCTATATATAAACTTGGTCCTCGAGTTTCACTTAGAGAAAAATTCAAAGAGATAAATATTCTTACTGTTGCATCACAATATATATACGAAAATCTGTTGTATTTCCACAAGAATATTGACAAGTTTTAAAAAAAAAGCGACACTCATAATGTTAATACTAGACATAAGCATAACCTTGTTGTACGTGCTACTCGTCTCCACAAAACAAGCAATTCTTTTTTGGGACAATGTATACGCTTCTATAACAAACTTCCTCATACTATTTGAGAACTATCTGTAAATAAGTTTAAAGCTACCATCAAAGCAAAATTGTATAAAAAAGCATACTATACAATATCTGATTATGTAAATAACAAAACGGCTTGGGAGTAAGGCTTGGACGCATCATAAGAACATTAATTAAAAATAATATTTAATTGTGTCTATATGAATAAAGAACATTTTGATTGATTGATTGATTGATTAATTGGTGTAGAGCAGAGAGGGCAGTTTTAGAGCTAGCCCAAAATTGTGTTTGAACCTGAAGAGAGTCGAGGGGTCAGCTGGTTTGGCTAAGGACAACCAGGATTTTAAACTAGCTGTCACAAGTGCATCCAGATGAGACAGATGAGTTTTGGTGAAATCGTAAATAAGAAATGGCCATGACAAATGTGAAGTTAGATAGTTGTCATAGATCCAAGCCTTACCAGGGCCAGAAATTAGCAATGCATCTATCTTTTCCAGGCAACTACTGAAATGTTCTATATCTTGATCGCCAGAGAGGTCTTTTCCCTGGCAGGTGATTTTCCTGCCAAGAAATTTGAAGTGGTTATTTGGGTCTATAAGGAAGAAAATAGGGCCCTTATAGACCAATTTTGGGTCATAGGACGTAAATTTTGTGTCTATGCGGGCGAGTCCAAGGCAAAAACCTTTGGAGGGCTTCACTTTTATACAGCCTGACCAGTCGCAGAACAGCTCCACTTTCTGTAATAGCAGGGAAAGCTGCTTGGGGCTCCTGGTGATAAAAGTTAGGTCGTCGGCAAAAGCGAGGCACGACGAGGTGTATTGGCCGTCTGTTTTAAAATGGTAACCCCACTTCTTGTCGAACTGGATCAGGCTTATAGAGCGGGTAGTCCATTCTTGCGTTTTGACATGGAACGTCATACAGTTGTAGTAGGAGGCTACAATGTCATGCACCACAGGTGGGAAGTTGTACCAGCGGAGCGCAAAGTGGAGGAGACTGTGCCGAACTGACCCAAAGGCGTTATCTAGGTCGAGCCAGCATACATTGATTTGGCGTTCGTGCTGTCTCGCATCCTTAATGGCAGCAGCCAAGAGAGAATTGTGCTCGAGCAGCCTGAGACGCCACCCATGAAGCCATAATTAATATTAATAATTCGTACTGATAGTTCGTATCTATGTAATATAAAGATTTAAAACATGTCTAGCTGTAATGACTGTAAATGCTTATCTTTATTATTGGTCGACTTATCATTAATAATAAGCATCTAATTCTAGCAAATCATGCTTCCTATATTTTCACTCAATGTTGACAGCACTGCGATAAGGAATATCAGTGTGTATCAATTATATTATTTTACGTAATCATTACAAACGATTACTCATGTTTGTAATAAAACTTTAATCTTTGTAATAAAATTTATATTCGCATGATATTATTGGTCTTTATTATAGCTATTATAGCATTTATTATTGGTCTTTATTATAGCATTGCGAAGCTTTCATTTATTTTAATAATTTTTTAAATACTATATGTACTTATTTGAATGTCATTTTTCTTTTTTTCTAAATTTTAATTTCTAAAATTAGGTATGACTGTATTTTTAACCAATTACGACACCATACATATTTTTTATTTGTACATCATTTTTATTACGATTATGCTATGGTTAACAATTTTAAACCGTTTATCTCCTCTTGTATTTTAATTCCCATTTTATTTTATTTTTTTAACTAATGTTTAATGTTTATAATTAGGTTTGATTATCTCACTCTAGATTATCTAAATACTAGCTAATTATCATACAGGGTCCGCCATGTAACGTTTTTTTTTCAACTAGTGCTTATTTCGTGTATGGCAACACTTACCTCATGTCTGATTTGACAGATAATTAGTTTTATCCTTCCGCTGAACGAATATGGTTGTGTATACGCTTGAACAACGCTGGCAAATCTTGCGACATTACTTTGAAAATCATGGTAATGTTGCAGAATGTGTGCGAAAATTGCGTACGGATTTTGGAAGAAGATAAGCACCGTCAGCTCCGTATGTTCGTTACCTTGTGAAAAAAGTGAAAGAAACTGGCATCCTCATCGATAAACCAACGCGTGAAAAGCCAAAAACAGTGCGTACACCCGAGAATATTGCTGCTGTGGCCGAAAGTGTGCGTGAATCGCCATCAACATCAGTTCACCGTCGTTCTCAACAATTGGACATTTCGCAGACATCATTGAGACGAATTTTGCGTAAAGACCTTGGTATGACGCCGTACAAAGTCCAATTGGTTCAGGAGTTGAAGCCAACTGACCATCCAATGCGTTTTCGCTTCGCTAAGTGGGCCTGCGATCGACTTGCAGAAGATGCGGATTTTGCCAAAAAAATCATCTTTTCAGATGAAGCTCATTTCCATCTTGGCGGGTATGTAAACAAGCAGAATTGTCGCATTTGGGGCACAGAAAACCCGCACGCATTCATTGAAAAGCCGGTGCACCCAAAACGAGTCACTGTTTGGTGCGGATTTTGGTCCAGAGGCATAATTGGGCCATTTTTCTTCGAAAATGAGCAAGGAGTGGCCGTTACCGTCAATGGCGATCGTTATCGGGCCATGTTGAACGAATTTTTGTTCACAGAAATTGAAGAGGAGGATATTGGCAACATTTGGTTTCAACAGGACGGCGCTACGTGCCACACAGCCAACGCTACACTTGATGTTTTGCGCCCTGTTTTTTAAAATCGCATTATCAGCCGCAGAGCTGATGTCGTTTGGCCACCTCGGAGCTGCGATTTGACACCGTTGGACTACTTTTTGTGGGGTGCCGTCAAAGATAAGTGTTACGCCGATAAACCAGAGACAATTGACGCTTTAAAGGACAATATTCGTGAAGCCATTGGTGAAATACAGCTGCACACAATCGATAATGTACTTAAAAATTGGACCCATCGTGTAGGCTACTGCATGGCCAGCCGAGGCAGCGATTTGAATGAAATTATTTTCCATCATTAACCGGAGGGATTGTACTTTCAAATAAAAAAAGAAATTTTAAAAAATATTCATTAGTTTTTATTATAGCATTTTCAAAAAAAAAAATATTTGGCGGACCCTTTACTTTTTATGATTATGTCAAGGTTAACAGTTTTATATTATCAATTCGTAGAGTTATCGCTTGGAGAGTTTCGACATATTTTCCGACACGTTGGTTAATTTTAGGAAAAAAATAGGCGATTTGTTGTTGCATTAGCTTAGAGTATAATTTGTTTTTAAGTAAAACTTTTTGTTTTTTGTTTGCATTAGTTTGGTTTGGTTGTTTGGTTTAATAAGTTATTAGTGTAATTTGGATTGTAATTTTCCCTTTGCTACTATTTCTAATGTTTTCTAGTAATTAATGGTAATATAGGTCTATTTGTATTATGTATTATTTTCACACAAATGTATATGACGGTTTTTACCTAAATAAAAAAAATTAAAAAAAATTAAAAAATGATTTTATATTATCAATTTTATATTTAATTCTACAGATTGTAACAATTTCTTTATTCTACATTATTACATCTTCTGTATTCTACATTACTTAGTTTTTATATTGGTTTATAATACATTTAAAACAATTTAAATGTCCGCATAAGAACAGACTATTGCCTGGTTAGGCGACATTAAAATAAGGTCACTGGCAACAGTTTCTGACATAACATTTCATCAGTGTTTTGCTACTGGATTCTCGGCTATGACATTATAATTATATATGTCCATTTACTGTAGATAATTATAAATTACTTAATAAATAAATAACATAACATAAAAATATAATAATATTTGAAAGTGCATCTTTCAATATTATTGAATTCCTATGATTCTAAAAAAATCCTACCACGATTTGTAACACCTGTAACTATCGGTTTTTACTCACGGTATTTTACAACACAAGTATTATACAACCGATTTATCTATATTTATATATTGCCTTATGTGGTTTGATAGGAAGACCTGTATTTGCCTTAGTTTTTCTAATGTGACATGTCGACGGATAGTTCAACCCACTATAACTAATAACGCACTATGTATCTCGGCAGGGGCTCCGAGAAGGATGTTAATCGAGGTACTATAAATTGAGCTTGTATATTTAAAATTACGTATTACATTGACATACGTAAAATAATAATAAAGAGGTTTTTTATTTAACTCTTCATAATATGGTTTTATCACACACGCAACTATTATTCCAGTATATGACATTAGTCATTTAAAAACCGTCACTACCACGTATCTGTCATTACCAAGCATTTTATCTACTAAGTATGGTCCCTTGAATTTTTATTTATTTATTTATTTATTAAAGAAAAGCACATTTTTTTGGCAGTACATTGTAAGTTTAACATTATAGGCTTAAATGTAAATAATAGCAAAATAGAAAGCACCGCAGACCAAAATTTTTTGAAATCAACGTCGCCTAACTAGGCCTAGGCCCGTTAGTAATTAAAGTAAAACTTTTATTAAAAACATTAATGAAATTACTTGATCTCTTGAGTTGCTCAATTAGGAGTTTGGGTGCTATCGTGGAGGAATACACATAGGCACACATACAGACAGACAAACAGACGCCCAAACAGACTTCGAACTTTAAGGGAGTATTCCTATCTAGGAAATTGTAGTAATCGTTTTGTTTCCATTGCATATTTTCAAAGTTTAGACCTTTAGGAATATGTCCTTAAAAGGATTTTTCAAAATTCAAATTATTTTCAGAGTTACGGCGACTTTTGTGACGTGGCAAATAAACCGATCGTGCCGGAACGAATCGATCAATAGACCCTAGTACTATGTATAATCTAATCCGTAACTTTATGCTTATGAAGCTACAATAGCTCGCTTAGCTGTCAGATAATTTTAAAGTAGAACCAAGTGTGAGAATTACATAAGTACCATCGTCTGAGCTATGCTTCCGAAACTTTGTCTCAAACTTTAAACGCTTTTTTCTCGAAACTACTTTTTTCGACCTAGTCGACATGATATCTAAAATTCTAAGGGAATATAAAAAAACCATGTTTTTTTTAAAACATCGCCATTTTGCTGAAAAAAGAATATCTTTTTTCCAAAGTCCGGGCAATAGCGACCTCCTTACTAATCAATATATTTTTGTTTTTTTTTATTATTTCATAACATTTCAAGGGTTGAAAACATGTCGACCAGGACGCATCTTTATTTACCCCCCACTTCACTAGCCTTTAACTCTTTGAATTTTCTTTATTTTTGGTAAAAAAATTTGTATTCTTGAAACGTCAATGAACATTTTGTAAAAAATATGGATTTTAAAAATATTTCTTTTTTTTATCCCACTCGAAAAAAACGCCTAAAGTTTAGGCCTCTGGACCATAATACTCCCTGAATCATCTCAGGGACACTCAAAATCGGTATTTTCGTCTTCATCACGAAATTACAATTTAGCGCATTCACAATACTTTCCCTCCTCTTCGGTTGGTGGGTCGAGAAAGTAAAAAATGTAGTGGTGAATTGTTGTACAGCGTTATCTTCTATTTTAACACACTTTTATTAAGCCCACCGCTATGTATGTATGTAAGTAACCTGTGATGGTATCTAAGGAACCGAATTTCAACCACTTCTTAATTGTCGTATCAATATGAAACTTGGCAATTGTGTGTAGTTCAGGTGACAATGATAATACAATAATATTGTACGATCGAGCTGATTGGATGATGGAGGTGGAAGGTAGTCACAGGAACTACATATCGGAACAAAGTATCCGAGCCGCGTTTGGGCTTGTCGGAATTGTCTTGAGATGTTCTCTGGCCATTTAAGATTTGCAGGCTCTGATAAAAGATCCGAAAAGTTGGCACTGGAACTCTATAACGGAACAACGTATTTTAGCCGTGTTTGAGATATGCTCTATTCATGAATGGTTTCCAGGATCTTAAGATTTCAAGGCTCCGTTGAGGGATCCGGAGAGTTGGCACTGGAGCTATATAACGGAATAACGTATCTTGACCAGAGTATATCTATAGTCTATAGATATACTTTGGCCATGAATAGTTTCCAGATTCTATAGGCACTGGAATTCTATAACGTAACATGGAATTCTATAACGTAACATAACTTTTTTTTTGAGCATGCCAATTCTTTGAAATGGGAATAACATTAATATGTAACTTTCAGGTACCTCATTTTAGTTTTTATTATTTAATTATAATATTATGAATTTAATATTTAATATGTAGATTACAATGTGTAATGTAACATACCTGATCATATACATACGTTGTTTTTTTCCAATTTTGTTTCGATACTTCCAATTGTGTGATTATTTTTTGTATAAAGTGCTTGATGACTATTAATATTCTTATAATAATAACCTATTTTATATGTATACTCATGTACATGGATTCAGCTCTATTATTTTTTTTTTTTTTTAATATTTGTCTGTCGTGTAAAGCCGACTTTAGTCAATGCTATTGTTGAATTAATATTTATGCTTAAATAGTTTTATATCTACATATAAACTGACGAATTCTAATATGCGATAATTAGCTTTAATTCCTAATTCATGCTGTTATTGTATATTCTGAATAAATAAACTGAATACTGAATACTGAATACTAACACTTAACCGTGTTTAGGCTTGTAAGAATCGGCTTTTAAAAATAGGCTTGTAATTATTGAGATGTACTCTGGTCATGAATAGTTTAAATGGTTTGTTTATGGAGCCGGAGGATAGCAACTGGAACTCTCATCATCATCATCATGATCATCATTTATTCATTCCATAAAAGCATTTCACAATACTGAGGAACATGTCAAATTTTACAATCACAATTTACCGGATGATAAAACCGCTTTGATTAATTAAAAGAAAAAAGAAATAATTGTAATCAGAGGTGATTACTTAAAAATAGTCAAATTTACAAAATAATCAATAATCAAACAATAAATAATAATCAATACAATGAAAAAGAAAAAATTCTGAAACATGCGTAATTAAAAGCAATGTCAATAAAATCTAAAACTAAGTGCGAAAGTATAGTCATAATATGGTTATTTATAATCAAGCAATTGTGGACGCAATATTATAAAAGTCGTCCAGTTTGTAAAGGGCATGTTTGACTAACTGATTTTTCAAGCAGATTTTATATGCTGCCATCTCAAGTCTTCTCGTCGATGACGGCAAAGCATTGAACAATTTAAAACTAATATATAAAAATGTTTTTGATATTTAGTCAAGCGTACATTAGGCAATAAGACATTGTTTTTATTTCGCGTATTATGGCTATGTCGAGTCGAGTGAAGCTCGCAATTTAAAAGATTCTCTTTGGCGTATAAAAGGCACTGATATATGCACATGGACGGCATGGTAAGGATACCAGCTTTAATAAAAAAAGGGGCGCAATATGTTTCTCTGCTTACACCAAAAATTGTCCTAACGGCTTGCTTTTGTAGCACAAAAACGCGATGGATATCGGTTGCATTACCCCATAGTAGTATCGCATAAGACATCTTTGAATGGAAGCAGGAGTGATACACACTGATCGCTGCATGTTGGCCAGCCAGAAATTTCACCTTTCTTATAGCATAGACTGCCGATGACAAAGTTGCACACAAATTATTGATATGTTGATTCCAGTTTAAATTTTCATCTAATGTGATCCCTAAGAATTTAGTATTTCTGACAATATTTATATTACTCTATAATAGAACAACGTATCTTAGCCGTGTTTGAGCTTGTTGGAATCGGCTTTAAATGTACTCTGGTCATGATAGGTTTCCAGGACGTAAAAATGAAGACGGATGGTTGTCGCTGGAACTCTATAACTGGTACAACGTTTTCTATTTAAATATAAGTCTAAATAGTAAAAATAATACAATAGATAAAAAATACTAAAAAACACACGTTTATAAGTAACTAGACAAAAAGGAAAATATAATTAATCACTCTGTTCTCACTGTTTACCCAGTAAGGGACTTAAGGTAAGCCATGTATTTAATTGACTATATTATTTGAGTGTAATAGGATGGCGGTGTCGACTACAACGGGAGAACCCGTCACCCCAGGCTGGTATAACGATATTGATCGTTCTTTCAGCCGTGGGATGAGCATAGAAGCCATGGGGACAAGACAATCTACTGTCTAGTTCACCAGCAACCCGTTAGAGACCAACGCCTTACGGCGAGGCACCAGGAAAGGTACCCAGCGGGCAGCCTCACCCCCTAACACCCCCTAGCTATCCAAGGAACAATCTACTTTCCTCGCATGATCGGGGAAGCCATTGAAATAAGGAGAACCCCTTACTTCAATAGAGACGACGGTTACAAACTCTCTTCTACGTGGAACCCTCTTCTTAAAATGTTCCCGCCGCCGAACGCCGAACGCAAGGACGTAAGACAGGATGCAGTGAGTGTTGTGTGCAAGACTCATTTTCGAAATTCGCGCGCTCCGAGCTTGACCCCCCACCACCGTTATAACCTACGCAGTGGCGGCAGCGGTATGCGGCCTATCCGCGAAACAACGAATTGACAGCTCTTTCAGTCTACCCTAGGCAACGGCGGCTGCAACGTCACCGAAACGTCGGGTGCTACAAATTTCACGCGGTAAATTCGTTTCTATCCTATTTATAAGTACCTACTTATGAAAGTGTGTTTTTTTAAATGTTTTAATGTTTTAATTATAATTTATTTACAGCTGCTTATTTATACGGATGTATGTTCTTTCCTTAGAGCTTCGGTAGAGATTAATAAATGTGGTTTCTTACTCTAGACCTCTCTTTAGAGTCTTTCTTTTTTTCTATTTTTTTTTATTTTTTACTGAATTACAGTTTTTTAAGTTTTTTTCTGTTTTTTTTTTAAATTTTGTTATTAAATTTCTGAATGTTTATGTTTTTTACCTTGATTAGATTTTTTGAAAGAATTTTTTTATTATAATTTGTGTGTATGTGTAAATGTAATTTCATTTGTAATAATATTATTGGAAATTTCTATACCCAGATCTAGTTTTTGAAAATGGATATTTATTTAATTACTAAGACTTATCTACTTGCTTAGATAAGATACACTGTTTATTATTTTATAATGCCAAGCAAGTGTGAGTCATCAATTTCGTGTAAATAACGATTCCTGAGACAGGCAAAATGCGATGGAATTTATAGACCGGTCATAATTATTAGCGATAAAGTATTAACATAAAGACTAGTTATGACCGCAGTATGTCCTTTAAAATGCATTATTCCATTAGCTACTATCGCAGAAAGACGTAACCATGATTTTGTTAACGTTTTTCGTAATATTTTGTGGTACTTTATTATACCAGTTTTTAATTTCCACTAAAAAGATACGAGATATTGCTAAGAATATTCCTGGTCCGCCATTATGGCCAGTGATTGGAAACTTACCTCTATTCTTGCGGAGTGAAATATGTAAGTGACATTACTATTTATTTTATTATTATTTTATTTATTTATTAAAGAAAAGCACATTTTTATAGCAGTACATTGTAAGTTTAACATTATAGGCTTAAATGTAAATAATAGCAAAATAGAAAGCACCGCAGACCATTTTTTTTAAATCAACGCCGCCTAACTAGGCCTAGGCCCGTACTAAGGCAAGCGTACCAAGTAGAGTGGTTTGTGCATACTTTAGAATACTTAATTTAAAAAATATGGTAGGTATCAAATAATACTAAAAATTAACTAATAATAATAAACATTGTAATTTGAGTGTAGTGTGATGTAACTGTAGTGTAGTGTAGTGTGATGTAAATGTAGCTGTAGTGTGCTAGAAAAATAACATTCAGTAAATGGTGAAATAATTAAACTGAATAATAATAATACTCTGTATAAGTATAATACTAATACTACTACTAATAATACTCTGTATAAGTATAATACTAATTACTATTACTGTGTAATAATACTATATTATACTACTCTGTGACATTACTATATAGTAACGATACTATACAATGAGCACATGCATAAATATGTATTAGTATAAAGGGTCGTCTCCTATGCAAGGCAAACATTTTATAGCATGATTTTAAAACTACCAACCAATAAAAGTCTAAAAGAAGAAACAAAATATTTTGACTAGGAAAAAAAATAATTTAAAGATTTTAACGGAATGGACGCCACTCGGTGTTGAGGAGAACAGAGAAATTAATTGAGCCACATATTTAAATGTTTTCAGCATACTCACCCAGGAAGTAACGCAAGTAGCACAAATTGGCTATTTAATTAACCCTTTGAGTAGCGGCATAATTTCATAGCAGACCGTGGAAATTTATTGAAATTTCTTGCAATATCGCCGCGCTCGACAAAAAGTACTATAACTATGGAACTACTATAGCAATCATAAAAAGAATAACTGTACAGTAATCGCATTAAAATTTTGTATATAGAATATTGAAATCTCATTTTGTAAAATAATTAGATAATTATGAATAACTATGAGAAAGTCGAAAAAGTGAAAAAAACTCGGCATTTCTAACTTGTACTTGTCTTACGGAAAAATACGGAACCCTATTTAGAAATTGTAAATAGTATCGTGATCTTTATTAGATTTTCTATCAAACTTAATACTTCGTTTTGCATATTTACATACAAAAATATTTAAATATTAGCTCATAAAAACCAATGAAAATTTTGATAATTTCTCGAAAAAAAAATATGATGTTTGACAATGGAATTTTACCATAAATATCTTCGAAATGACGCGGGAAATTATTCTAGCGGCCGTCTATGTATCTATCGTAATAATAAGATATTTGGTATGGACTTTAGGATGCGTTCGAATTAGAAAATGATATTAATATTACTGTGCGCTCCGGGAGCAAGCCGCCAATATTGATTGTTATGTAGTCAACGGTGTTCTGATGTGCAACCAAATTTGGCCGTTACGTAGCCGAAGGGTCTAAGGTCACGGCAACGTTATCGCCACAGCGTTTAGTCACAAGAACTGGTCATATAGCAGTCATATAAACATTTATATAACATATATACCAACAGATTAGGTGCATTTTATACGGCTTTTAGCTGTATAGTGGCTGAATAGCGGTCATAGCGGCTATCTTTGGTGGTATAAGAAAGCTGAATAAGCGCTTATAAAGCACGTATAAAGATTGCTATGGCACCCTTATATAGCCAGCGGCTGTAAAACTGTCTCCAATTGATACTTTATTACAACTTCTAGTCGGGTAATGCCTTAAAATGAAATAGAATGGAAACGAACTGAAACTGCATTATCATTTGCCGTCGCAAACATAGAATTCCTAATATATTTTTTAATTTTATTTATAATGGCTACTAATAAATTGTATTTTTTTAACTTTGAAATGATTGTATGGTAGTTTAAAATACCAAATTATCTTGCGGACATCATTTCATCGACAATATTAAGTAACATGTCTAACCAAAATTTAACGCGCCATCAAAATAATAATATTTCAACTCAATTTCAAGACATTTTACTATAACTTTATGATGAGAATTATATATCACTAAAAACATATCAAATAAATGCAAACTAAAACGAAAATACCATATTAATCGAAGACTATCGCGGTTGTTTGACATTATAAATAGGATATAAACGAATTTACCGTGTGAAATTTGTAGCACCCTACGTTTCGGTGACGTTGCGCCGCCGTTGTCCAGGGTAGACTGTCCAGTCTACCCTGGACAACGGCGGCTGCAACGTCACCAAAACGTCGGGTGCTACAAATTTCACGCGGTAAATTCGTTTATATCCTATTTGTAACCATATCAATCGTTACATGAAATACTAAAACAACATATTTATTAATAATAGGTAACAAAAAAGTTAGATAAGGAAAAGGCTAGATAAATGTTTTTCTGGTTCACATAGTTGTCACATTCTTGATTTTAGCATGAATATATACCGAGACTCATGGACAGAGCAAGTGTTAATAAAAATATATACCTACTATTTTTTAAATTTCAGCTTTCTCGCATCTGATGCAAAAAAACTGGGAGAATTATGGCGATCGATTTCGTTTTATAATCGGAAATCAAATGCTCTTCGTCACAGCCGATGTCAAAGATGTTGAGGTAATAATAATTAATATTATAAAACTTTGAATTAAAAAAATATATAAAAAGAATATTGACATCATTTTACGCTATGTAGATAGCGATATTTTAGTATGTACTTAAAAATTTAGGTTTAATTCCTTGAATAGCGGCATAATTTCATGGCAGACGCAGCAATTTATTGGAATTTCTTGCAATACCGCCGCGCTCGACAAAAAGAAGGTACTATAACTTTGGAACTACTATAGCAATCATAAAAAAATAACTGAGCAATGATCGCAGCAAAATATCGTATATAGTATATTTAAATGTCATTTTGTAAAACAATTATATAATTATGAACAAAAATGTGAGAAAGTCGAAAAAGTGAAAAAAACTCGGCATTTCTAACTTGGACTTGTTTTACGGAAAAATACGGAAGCCTATTTCGAAATTGTAAATACTTTCGTTATCTTTATTAGATTCTCTATCAAAGACAATATTTCGTTTTGCATATTTACATACAAACATATTTAGATATTAGCTCATAAACCCCAATAAAATTTTGATGATTTCTCGAAAAAAAAAAAATGTATGATGTTTGACAATGGAATTTTACCAGAAATATCCGCGACATGACGCGCGAAATTATTCTAGCGGCCGTCTATGTATCTATGGTAATAATGAGATATTTGGTATGGATTTTAGGATGCGTTCGAATTAGAAAATAATATTACTGTGCGCTCCGGGAGCAAGCCGCCAATATTGGTCATTACGTAGTCAGCGGTGTTCTGATGTGCAACCAAATTTGGTCGTTACGTAGCCGAAGGGAGCGTATCAAACACAGCTATTTTGTAGTCGTCTAAGCTTGTCCAGCAACTCTGCCGTGATATAACTACATAAAATACAACATACTTGCGCGGTCTAATATCCTAATCGACTTAATAAAAACCCTCTAACTTGATCTGGCAGGCACAAATCGGAAGTTTTTAATTGACCCTCCCCGCCATAGGTAATTTAATAATTAGGATGTCGAAAATCTACTTTTGTTAAATTTGAAGTAACTACATGTGTTATTATGTAGTTTAACTTACTATTCCTTAGTTACGGAAAAGAAAGTGGCATCGACGGCCGATGTCCATAGCCGGATCGGTCAGGCAACAGCAACATTCGCCTCGCTCAAGTGGTGCATATGGAAGCGAATGAATATTACCATCAAAACCAAAGTACGACTATACCGAACGTTGGTTCTTCCCATTCTTCTTTATGGATCGGAAACGTGGACGTTACTACAATCGGACCTCAAAAAGTTCGAAGTCTTCCAAATGCGATGCTTGAGGCAGATTCTCGGTGTCTCACTCCGCGACCGAATTCGAAACGAGACCATTAGAGAAAGATGCGATCTAGTAACAACGATCGAAGAAGAAGTACAAAAACGTCGACTACGATGGTTCGGCCATGTTTGCCGAATGAACGACAATCGCTTGCAATGTAAACTTCTTTGGCGAGACCGTCCGACAGAATGGAGAATTCAGCGATCGGCACCGAAGAAACCCTGGCTAAATAACATCAAAGACGACCTTAAAAATCAACGATTGTCGGCTAGGGATGCTCGAGACCTGGCAAAAAATCGTCAAGAATGGAAGCGAATCGTGAATGGAGTACGAGATCCAGCGGCACCGACAGCATCGTATTGGCTGCGAGGGCGACCCCCTCCCCAATCGCCGGCTACGGGATAAATAATAAATAATAATTCCCTATTTAATTTGACTTTCAATAACCTAAGATAATAAGAAAATATGCTTTGAAATATGTATTTTTTATCATTTTTCCGATCCCTTCATCTGCCAATCCTGCATTTTTGTGGATACGTTCAATAAGCAGAACGATAGTAAAGGAGGGAAGAATTAGGTAAAAAAGGTTTCGAAGCGATATCAGGATAAAACAGTTCTTTTTAATTCGATCCATACAAGAAAACATAAAATATTTTTTTCTGCCCAAAGTATAATATTTAGGAAAAAACTTGTTCTCTTTGTTACGTACCCCGTCCTAAATTGTATAATAGTGTTAATTAATCTAAATGTAAATACTCAGTGCGCCACTGCCAGATGCATTGGCGCTGTTTTTAATATATCAGGCGTCGCAACTGCGCGACCGATGCATTCGGACGCTAGCCTTCGGCGCAGCGTAATTAAATTCGTATCAACAGCCCCCGTTTCATTTCTCGCCAAGCCACCGTCGTTCAATTTGTGATAAGATCATTGACACCTCACACTGAACGTCCGCAACTTCTCCGGGATCTTCAAGAAGCTAACATTGCTAAGAGAATCTTACATTGGTGATCCGACGATATTACATCTTCTTCCTTTTTCCTCAGCCTGGTTTGATCCACTCCTGGACGTAGGCCTCTTCCCTTTTCTTCCATGTCTGTCTGTCAGCTGCTACCCTCAGCCAGTTGGTCCCTTATGCTTTTCTGATGTCCTTTAGCCATCGTAGTTTTTATCTTTCTACGCCTCGCTTTGTGGTTTTTGGTCTCCACTGGACAAGCCTCTACGGCCACCTCGCGTCACTTCAGTCTGGCGATACGTTTCATGGCGTTTATCACCCCGTGCGCCTTCGTATTTTGTTATTGCGCACTCTGACGCGGAGCCTGATGTCCACCATTGCTCTCTCCATGGCCCTTTCGCATAATCTAAGACGGTTGGCACTGCTCTGACGGTTTTCATAACTTTACCTCCTGAAGGCAATACATTGTATATTATGGTTAACATGGTCTATCCATCGCCATAAAGAAACTAGTGAAAAACAAAGTTGATTCGCAGGTCCCTAAAAGTACCGTTTCGGCCCACCGTGCGCCAGTGTGCCGTCCTACTGTACGGGCTAAAGGAACGTTCCGATGGGGTAATAAACCGAGCTGTCAACAAGGATGCGGCTAACGTCGATATTGCTTATCGATGAATTACGCTTGCTCGATGAAACAGTAATATACATTTGCATTTATATAGTACCGATGGCTATATTTATTAATATTTTTATTAATTATTATTAATTAATGACCTAATTATGCGATGTGAGTTATTAAATGAGTACTACATAGATAACTGATTATCATACCATGGCATATCACATGTCATTATTAATTTCTAAACAGTCATTAGTAAAATGTTATCGTGGCATTTTGTAATAATGAGTCCCACACGTCATGTATATTATAAAATGCTGAGCGGATAAAACATCATTACTTGCCTATCAGTTGATCAATAGGGACCATATTTTCTAACCTGGAGCTATTGAAGTTGAAGGGTGATATTAACATGCAGACTCGGTGCCTCATACATAACATTTTGTCATTTTTGTGTGTGTGCCAGGATGAATTTTTTTGAGAAAAATGAACCACTTGATAAGAGGTGACGATTATCGATCGCGATTTTACCTCGACGAGACTTGGGTTAACCAAAACCGACACGCATCCCTACAAGCAGGTAGTAAAAGGGGCGGGGCCGGCTTAATGATTTGTTGTCTCACCGGAACGTTCCTTTGGCCCGTACTACTTTCTGACATACGCCGGCGCACTGAATTCCCCTAGTCAGTTTCTAACCCGGCGCCGTGGAGAGTAGCGGCATCGTCCGCGGCTTGTCAGGTTCATTGCGCCCGATCTTCTCATTCCCGTTATTTGTATTTAATTTAATGTAAGTGCCTTACAATTAATGTTTTGACTTTATTTTAGTATTTCAAAATGAGTATGTTTATATCTGTCTATTTTGAAAATTTCATTACATTTTATATTTTTCACTTTTATAGTTATTAAACGATTTTTTTTCATAAAAATTTCACCTATTTCCTTAGTATGCATCCCTATATAGGCCAGTGACTATTTTGGAGAACTGATATTATAACAGGTAAGTAGTTAAAAGCGCACATTTTTTAAGCTGTGCCTGACAGCACTGTTGGGAAATATTTAGTCGACTAACGATTGAAGATTGATGATTGAATATGTTAATCGCGATTGACGACTAACGATTGATTTATTTAATCTTCAATCGGCAACTAACGATTGATTAGTTTCAATCGCTAGTCGCTGCGATCGATTTTCTCGATAGCGGTCAACTTCAGTTTTGCGTTTTTTCGTCGGTCGGTGCGGTCGGCGCGGTCGGCGCGGCCGGTGCGGCCGGTGCGGTATCTAAAGAGCAAGTTAGTCGCGATTGACGATTAACAATTATTATTCGCGATTACTTCAATCGTGATTAACATCAGTCGCGACTAAATCAATCGTGACTAAATCAATCGTGATTGATTAGTCCATTTAAATATTCACTCGATTGACCCAACACTGCCTACCAGGCACATTGCACCTGAAATCAGGTGGCCCAGACGTGCGCCTGACGGAGGGTTACTATTCACTGAAAGAAATTTCTGCAACCGTTTCAAAGGCTGTGAAAGTCGAAAAAAGATAACTTTGAATAGTGTCCTTACTATATTTCTGCAATAGAAGAAGTTGATTGATTCTTTAATTTACTTAAAGTGATTCGGTGTTATTATTGTCGACACATAAAAACGGGAAGAGGATACAACTATAACTACCGGAACGGCTTCACTGTTCACCTTCACGCGGTGGAAGTTGGCGCTCGTGGCCTGCCAGCTAAATCTCTATTTCACCTCTTTAAAGATCATGGCCTTTCCAGAAAAATAATCAACTCTTTCTTAGAAAAATTATCTAAAACTGCGATTTGCGCATCTCAAATTCTATGGCTTCGAAGGGGGAGTGAATGGGTGGCAAGGTGAACGCTCACATGTGGCAAGACAGCTGTCCTAAACCTACCACAGCCGGTTCGTAAGTCCGGAATCCACTCCTCACCCCCCAGAAGTGTAAAAAATAGTATTATGATGGGCCCGACTCCGGTCGGTGAATTCCATGGCAGCTCCGTTTGTATTTATTATCGATGATACAAATCTCTGAGTTTGTTAATGATAGCTTGCCGTTTTGTAAAATCAACGACTGAAATAAATCTCCATAGATATTTGTACTGAATACTATTTATTAAATTCATTTATTTATAGGCAATTGTAGCACATACTTCAAACAAATCGGACTTATACAGGCTCATTAAGGACTTTATGGGAACATCTATCTTTGTTGTCAACGGTAAGTACCTATATATAATCTACCTCTAGAGACTTAATTCCTGTTTCCAACTTGGTATTTCGGAAAAAATACCTCGAGTTTTTATTACCGAAACACCCACTTTAAAACACCTACTTTAGATTGTCGAAAAGCCATATTTCAAAGTAAGTAATTATTTATTTCTCAAAAACCCGATCTGGGTATGTAAATTACATTTCAAATTACATTTTCAATTACACACAAAATTATAAAAAAGTCTAATAAAAATTCTTAATAACAAAATATCATAAAAATTCAGAAATTCAGTCCGGTCCGAAGTCGGGTCCGAAGTCGCTTACGCGACCTCTACTTGTTGTATTACAGAGGTAATTCAGTTAGAATTTATCGCGGACCTGGGCGTTCTTTGCCCGTAGTGCCACACGGGATCGAGTGGCCCAAGGTCATTTCAAGAGAGGCATGACAACAGGTCAACATCCACCCCCGCTGCTTAGGAAACAGTGTATTTAAATAAACTCCAGACCCCTTCAGCAATTAATCAGAATGCACAACCGATTGGCTTCGCCGACCGGTGCGCAAGCCGTCCAGTGGCGCCGGGACGCAATCCCGCCGGGAGAAACCGGTCTACCAGCTCTGACGTCTGAGACACGGGAGCCTTACCCGGGGTAGCATTCCACTCGAGGAGGCTTCTGAATAGAAGCTGAATCGTGAGTTGAGCGGATCCGGGAACAAAATAGATCTTGTGGCCCAAGCTGCACGAAACCGTTCACCACCAATTGTGGAGGTATACACACACTCAAAGAGAGACAGGCAGACACACAGATAGACTTCCATCTGGATATGGTCATAGTCGTATCAGGAAGTACCCCTGAAGTACCCAGGAAGTACCCCTGACGGCACCTAGCGTCGGACATTAATAGTATCTCGACAAGTCATAGTATCTTGCAATAACAACATCGGGTCGAATAGACCTCTTACCAGAATGTGTCGCGTTTTTAATAAATCGTGTAAAGGCTTAGACATATTTTATGACTCCATTAATTTAATAAAAGACTCGATCATGAGTTCACTAACTTCCTTCTTATGTACTGTATTATATGATTATTATTTTATTATTTTATTATAACATACTATTGTATTATATCATATTATGTATAATAAATATTATTATCCAATAACCCATACTTCTATTTTGCTATATCCAAATAACCATATTTACAACTTACTTAATTATTACTTTTCTTACCCTTATATTATTATTAGCTTTATTTTTTTTTTTCTTTACTATCAAGGTGTTCATGTTATTTCTGTTAATTTGTAATGCAAGCATTGCAAACTATTCATAGGATAGTAAATTAGTTTCGTTTGAATATGTTTTTAAAATACTAGTTTCATATATTTACTATCTGTAAGTTTGCTATAAAATAAAATAAAATAAAGTCGCGGCGCGATCGATACAAAGACGTAGGAAAAGGAAAAGCGTACGCTTCCCCGGACCCTTTTCACCCGTCTTTGTATCGATCGCGCCTCGACTTGTTGATATACTACTAGTTTCCGACGCTAGGTGCCGTCCGGCGTTAGGGTACTGACTACCCACTATTAAAAGATGCTTTTACTCGACTAGTTAGGAATTTAAGGGAAAAACTCTAAGTACCTTTAAAATATTTTTTCCAGGTGATTGGGCAAAGAAGAAGAGGAAGGTACTTATGCCGTCGTTCCATACAGAAGTGCTATCAAACTATACACCTGTTTTGGAAACGGCCATAGCGAGACTGATGAAAAAGTTTCAAAAACATGACTCTAGTGAAGTGGAAC
This sequence comes from Micropterix aruncella, assembly GCA_944548615.1. Classification (NCBI taxonomy): domain Eukaryota; kingdom Metazoa; phylum Arthropoda; class Insecta; order Lepidoptera; family Micropterigidae; genus Micropterix; species Micropterix aruncella. Next base: position 13,832,570 of record OX155972.1, on the reverse strand, counting down.
TGAGTGAACTGATTCAACGCTTCACTCTCGATGTATTAGCAGGTAATTTTGTTAGATGTAGGGAATGTAGGGTTAGTAATAAGGGCGGGTCAATGTTGACATTGAAAGATCACATATGTTTCTACAACGTTATTTAAACGTTAAAACCTTTAATTGGCTCTCTGCTATGTTACTCCGGCATTGTTAAATTATAGTTAGCTGTTGGTTTTCCTGAAAATAAATAAATAAATAAATAAATAAATTCTGTGGCCGCCATGCTGATTTGGCGGAATCTGTCAAATCTGTTGTATATTATTCAGTCACTGATGCCAAATCACCATGGCAAAATACACGATTGAGCAGCACGTTAAAACTTTATTACCGAAAAGACTGTTCGTTAGTGGTTATCTCTCGCGGAGGTGACGTGAATTTTCCACTAAGATCTTGCGATTTGACTCCGCTAGATTTTTTCTTCTGGGGTTCTCTAAAGTCGCAGTTCTATGACGATTTCGTGGATATTTCTTTCGTTGAGGATTTGTAGTGTGTGCTGCGTCCCGTCGAAATGAAATTCGCGTATTATTTTGGACAAAAAACTGCGTCCATTATTTATTACAACATGCGTGCGTGACGCGATAAAATCGTAGGAAGAATGACTCATGAATCTACATTCTGTCCAGTATTTATACCTACATCGTTTGTAGGCGCGCGCGCGCGAGCGCCAGCTGCTTCTCCCCCTCCACTTTACGTTGTGCGCCTTTCGCTCGCCTCGCGATGTGACATGCAGCCATGCGGGTGTCCGTTTCGAAGCGAGTGGCTCAGTGCTATTTATATGATCAGTGCTCAGTGCTATTCGAGTCTTTGTTTCGATTGCACGCCCGTTTCATCCGCACCTCGCGTTGCGTATTTTTCCGTCGCTCCAGAATATTATGCTTTTCGAATGTTCGCAACAACGATAAGACGCAATCGACCGATGCCATCAAAGTCAACATAACACAGGCCATCGCTCAAATTCAGTCGGATCTATGCGGCAGAGTCATTGAAAATTGATGCTCTCGGATCCGTGCCACCGTGCGAAGCCGTGGCAGACATTTTTAAAATGTCATATTCCATACATCCTACTATCCTATCCTACTACTATATAAACGCGAAAGTTTGTAAGAATGTATGTATGGATATTTATTACTCTTTCACGCAAAAACTACTAAATGGATTTTGATGAAACTTTATAATAATATAGCTTACCCATCAGAATAACACATATGCTATAATGTAAAAAGATATATAGTTTTCTATCATCATTATCACAATTTTCCATCACCACGCTGGTGAAACCGCGGGGCGCAGCTAGTATTATCATACTTTCAAATAAAAAATCTTTCAAATAAATAAGTATTTGTTTAATACATCACACTCAAGCTTGTTTTATTGTCAGCATCGCTGCCCTTATGGTAAAACCTTATACAATACAAACATACACTACATAATTCAAACAGCAGTACTCCCAATCCTATTCAGATAGAGGCCGAAATGTTAACAAGATAATATAATTAAATAAATTTAAAAACACGATAATTATTAGTAACAATTTGTCCGCGCTGTAAATCACGTTTTAAAGAGAATAAAATTCTTCGTTGAAACAATATTCGTTGAGTCGACGTGTGTTATCTCTAGAAACATCCAGTTCCAAAAGGCGATTGCGTATTCTGTGAGTCAGTCGACGGGCCTTGTCCCTTTAGCGGGGTTCCACGTGAGCCGGTCTCATTGACCTGGCTTCCTGAGTGTGTCTTTGCAGGGCTGGACACCCTACGGCAGGTATCTCGTGACGATCGGGCGATACTCGTAACGCTTCGTGGCGCGCCAGTGTGTTGCCGTCGGTGCTCAAGCAATAAAACGATTTTTTTTATTAAATATTTGCGGTTTATGTATTTTATAGATATTTATATATTTTTTTGGAATCTACTTAATCAGACAGACATTTCATTTGATACTAAACAAACTTATTATTTGGACTTAACAAAATATTTATTTGTCATTTAGATAGTTTACGCACCCTTTAACACACAAATTGACATAACAATTCTAACGATACCAGGCACTTCTAAATCGGATCAAGCATTTAGCAGTTATGGTGGAATAAAGAAACGGACAACATATGTATAGGTAGGTATATACATACATGACCCCGGTATATACATACGGCCCGGTGGCATAGTATAGTCTAGCGAGGGGTGGCCCGTTACAGGTTATATAATAACCAATTAGGGTTTCACTTTCCTTTTTAATTTCTTCGATTGTTTTTTAAAATGGTAATAATTCCATAATTCGCAGCCAAGCATCATTTTGTGATGCACGATTCTTGTAACTGTTAGTTGTGTCTTGGATCTCAGAAACATCGAAGTTCTGTTTGCAGAATTTCGAGAGACACAATGCCCGGTGGCATAGTGGGTATTTCGCCTGACCTTACATTGTAAAATCCTGTGTTCGATTCCCGGCTGGGTCACCATTTTCCGTTGGGATCAAATTAAAGGAATTGCATTTTCAATTCTGTCGATCGAATGCAATAAAAAGACACACACTTACAGACATGTTACACGCACACATACACATAACACGTCATAGTAGGGTTGGTTGTAAGAGATTGTGATATGACAATAAACCCGCCCATTGTGACATTTTCACAATAAAGAGTATAAACAAACAAACCTTGAAAATATTTGACTTCTTTTTTTTGAAAGTCGTGTAAAAGTAATTAAATTAAAAAGTAATTATGGAGAAAGGTATCTGAAGGTAGTTAATTTACAGCTTATTCAACAGATTTTTTTGTAATTTTAGAAAAAGAATTTTCAGTGGATGTATTTGTGTTATGAGAGTAAATGGTTTTAATTAGGGTGCAGGCACACCGTTACAATCGAAAAGTTGCGCAATTAGTCGTTGATTATCTAGCAAGGAATATAATTTGACCATCGATACATGGTGTGGCGGCGGGACCGTGACTATAACGTAACTGGCCAGTCGCGCGGTGGAGGTGTGCTTGTGGCGGTGCGCAGGGATCTGTCCGTGTCGCCGCGGCCTGCCTTCCACTCTACTGCCGAGGACCTATGGCTCACGCTGCACCTTAAAACGCAAGACGCTAATAAATCCGTCAAATTGCACATTTGCGCCCTTTACCTATGTAGTCAAAACGCAGGCAACTCATTCTCTCAACAGCTGACCAACTTTCTCAACAGTTTAAACCGTGTCTTACTGTCCAGCCCAGAAGACAAATATTTGATCCTTGGTGATTTTAACCTTGGTAATATAGTGTGGACGCGTACTACGGGTGAATATCTTGATCCATCCAATATGTTGACCGATGATGAGCTATCACTGATGGATGAAATGGCCACCCTTGGGTTTGGTCAATACAATGGCTTACGCAATGCACTCGACCGTACGCTGGATTTAATCTTCTCCAACGACATTGTGACTGTGTTCGATCACAGTGATGATCCTCTTGTTCCAATAGACCCGCACCATGGTGCGCTCCTAGTTGTGGTAAAATTCTTAGTTTATAACCCATTACGGCTCAATTCATATACCAAATATTTATTTAACAAAGGAGATTATGTAAAACTAAACAATGGATTTGTAAATATAGATTGGGACAAGGAATTTTCCACTAGATCCCTAGAAGATGCCGTCTGTTATTTTTACGACGAGTGTTCATCTCTAATTAAGCAGTTTGTTCCATCCAAAGTTATTCAAAGTTATTACCTCCGACTATTTCCCTCCTTGGTACTCCCCTGGCCTTAAGAAATGTATTAAAGAAAAACATAAATATTTTAAAAAATTCAGAATGTATGGTAACAAAGCTGACGAAGAGGCATTTAAATACCTGCGGGGCCGTGTTAGGGACCTGGAAGAGAAATGCCACGCTAGATACATTTCCTCCGTCGAAAACTCTATTACAAGTAACCCCAAAAAGTTTTGGTCTTATCTTAAAGGCAAAACCAAATCCAACTCAATGCCTAATAGCATGTCCTTAGGGACCAGTATATTTACCACAGGCGAGCTGATTTGTAATGCCTTCTCTGATTTCTTTTTAAATAATTTTCTCTCTAGTACTGTTGTTGCGCAAGATGATACCGGTGGTTTCTCGCCTACCGTCACATCTGCCACTTATATATCTAAAGTGTATGTTGACGTCAGCGAAGTGGAACAGTTACTTTTAAAATTGGACCCGTCTAAGTCCGCTGGGCCTGACAACCTACCAGCTGTCTTTCTCATAGGCTGCGCTAAAACAATCGCTATCCCTATTTCATTAATCTTTCGGAGATCTTTAGATGATGGGATCGTTCCAATTATCTGGAAAAATGCTTTTATTACGCCTGTGCATAAAAAAGGTCCTAAACATAACATTGATAATTATCGCCCCATTTCCAAACTGTGTAGTGTCAAAAGTCTTCGAAAAAATTATATATGATCAAGTATATTTTGCGCTCAAACAGTCGTTTAATACTACTCAACATGGCTTCCTGAAAGGTCGATCGACAGTTTCTAATCTTGTCCTTCTAAATACAGCTCTTACAGATGCCATGAATAAAGGTCACCAAGTTGACGTGGTCTATACTGACTATAGCAAGGCCTTTGATCGGATTCAGCACAGCTTACTTTTAAGCAAATTGGAGAAGACTGGCATCTGTGGCAATCTTCTCAGATGGTTTGCGTCTTATATCCATAATCGCTCGCAGGCTGTAGTTATTAATAATTACACATCCAGTTGGGTCCCCATCCCAAGTGGTGTTCCTCAAGGATCTTTACTAGGTCCTTTGCTTTTTATCATTTTTATTAACGATATTGACAGGTGTTTCCGTTATTCACACCTTCTTAGCTTCGCCGATGATATGATTATTTTCAAGACGATTCTATCTCCTGCCGACACTCTACTACTTCAAGCCGACCTTGAACGCCTCGAGCGCTATTGTACCTGGAACCACTTAGATTTAAATCCATCCAAATGTAGTGTGGTCACTTTTACTCCAAAGCGAAATATTGTATTACACGACTATGTCCTAAAAGGTACCAAGTTACAAAGGGACTCTATCATTCGTGACCTCGGTGTGTACCACGACTCCAAGCTGCTCTTCGACACTCATGTAGACAAAATAGTTAAAAAGGCTTCCAGAGCTCTTGGATTCGTTATGCGCAGTACCAAAGATTTTAAATCCATTAAAACTCTTAAAATTCTTTACTGTACTCTGGTACGTAGCAACCTGGAATATGCATCTCAAATATGGAACCCTATGTACTTTAAATACTCCAATCGCATCGAGGGCATCCAAAGGAAGTTCCTTAAATACTTATGTTTCCGTACCAAAGACAAATACAGTTCAGACGACTATGTCATATTATGTAAAAAACACCACCTGCTTCCACTAGCAAAACGGCGAGAAATCGGTGACCTCACTTTTTTGCAAAAAATTGCCCAAGGTTCTTTAGATTGTACCGAACTTTTATCATACCTATCTTTTAATGCCCCGGTTAAATCCATGAGACACACCATCCCAATTCGGCTACCTGTTGTTACATCTAATTACATGCAAAACACCTATATGTGGCGTGCGAGTAACAACCTCAATAAACTGATTTGCGGCGACGTTGATATCGATCTATTTAGCACTAGTGTTGTATCAGCGAGACGTATCCTCAGCAACAATTTCTTTTAGTACCTACTCTTCTGCTTTTCTTTATTGTTATTATTTTTTTGTATTCTATTTCTCGATATTGATTTTTTGCCTTCTTGTCCCTTTTGTTTAATTTTTATTTGCGTTTTTTAAATTTATAGTACCTTACCCTGCCAAGCGTTTTTGCTGGCAATTCCATATTCTCTAAACTGTTTCTATATGTGAGAACCTGTTATTGGCTATCATTTATTATTTAAGTTGTTATTTAATATTTTATATGGCTGTTGGTTTTCCTTAAAATAAATAAATAAATAAATAAATAATTATGCCATTATAGGTAAACTCGAAGTTGTCTGTGTGTCCTCATTGTTACCATAAAAAACTAATATTCTCCAAAAAATGCTACGAAATTAGAAATTTCGAAAGTTGTTTATGAGCCAAACACATTCCCTCCATAGCTATCAATCATCGAACAGCATCACTCAATGGGAAGCTTTACTTAGCGAGGACGTAAAGGAAGAGGTACTTCCCTATACCATCTGGCGTAGTCTGAACAGACTGACGGCGGGTATGACAAATAGAGTTGTCAACTACAACGGGCGAACCCGTCACCTTAAAAAGTTTTAACGATTGTTCGTTCTATCTACCGTGAAGTGAGCGCAGAAGACTTGGACAAAACAGTCCACCGTCAAGCTCCGCCACATGCCCGTAAGAGGCCAACGCCTTATCCGCGAGATAACGAGGTATGTTACCCAGCGGGCTTACACTCACGCCCTTACTTCCAATTGCGACCAGATTACTCCGGTCTCTCGATTGGTTACGAGTTCGAGGTCGCTTGCGCGGTCCTCTCCCTTACGAAGCGGTGAAACCGTGTAAACCGAATCTATCGCGGACCACGGCATACCATTGCCCGGCTGTTCACCCAGGATCGGGTAACCGATGGTCGTTTCAAGAGCAGTCGCCGTAAGGTCTGCAACCACCCGCGCTCTATAGGAAACAGTACTGCTTCCAGACTCCCCCGACTGTTAGTCAGGGTGCACAATCGATTGGCTTACGCCGCACGGTGCGCAGACCATCCAGGAGCGCCAGAAGGTTGACTCCTAGGGTAAACTAGCCCTAAGGCCAGAGTCCTGTCCTGGCTCGCACTTCATGCGTGGAGGCCGCCCGATGGGTGTTGACCCTGAACAGAATTCGTGTCTAACTCAGCAAGGGCCCATTAGCTCCCAAAGACAATATAGTATGGTATGACAAGATGCCGAGCCAATTTCGCTCGCTGGGGCTAAACATAGAACGCAACAAGCAACCGTAGATCGCTGAAGGATGAATACGAGCCGGGCCGTATTTTTTTGGAGAGCCGTTCTTAACCTATTCTGAGCACGTTAAAAATGAACAAGCCATTAATTATTACGATTAATAATTGAATATTGTTTTAGAAACTGCAATGGGGATAAAGATAAACGCAATCGAACAAGCAGACTCCGAATACTCAAAGTCATTCAGAAAGTAAGTATTCGTATCGTTTTGGATTATCTCTCTTTTTTAACACGCTTTTATTAGGTCGACCTATATGTAACTAACTATGTAATGGAATCTAAGGTAACTAATTTAACCATCTTCCAAGGATCGTAGCGTCATGAAAATTGGAAGCTGTATATAGTTCTAATGGCAATACAATAATATGGTACTGTCGAACTTATCTGATGATGGAGTCGGAAGATATGAACTGGAACTTCATGAAGGAACATCGTATCATAGCTGTGTTTGGACTTGTTAGAAGAGTCTTGGAATGAACTTTGACCACGATTAGGATTCAAGGTCTGATGATGTGGTTTTTACGTGCATTTATAAAAGCGTGTTTTTAGTGTATTTTTTAAATGATTAATTTACTAACTATTAATTTATTTCAAATTGTTCATTATCACCTGTATCCGTATAAATTTATTCATTCAGAATATACAAAATCATGTCGTAATAATCATTTAAAGTTAGTTATTATGTATTAAAGTTAGTTATTATAGAATTCATCAGTTGTTAACAATATTTTGAATCAAAGAGTATATGATTATATATTGAATATATATTGATTATATTGAATCAAAGAGAATTTGATTTTAACTATATTAATATTAAACATCATTAAAACTAATTTCTAGTACAATGTATCTATCTACCTACAACAGGAGAAGATAAATTTCATACGATCACATGTTAGGTAGCTACTAAATTACATTAAAGTCGGCTTTACATGGTGCATACATTTAAAAAGAAATCCAGAAATATTTCCATATACATAAGTAAACATAAAATAAATAATTATCAAGAAAGTATTAATAGTCAACTAGGTACTTTATACAAAAATAATCATTTACAATGTATCTATTTAAAAATAATATGATGTGCTTTTTTCATAATTCTAAACAAAAAAATTAAATACCATTTTTTTTTTCAATTTTATTAAAATTAGGTACGATAATGTTTAATAGATTTCTCAAAATAAATGTGTCTATCTTGAACAGTCTTCATTCAGCCTTGATAGACTATTTTAAATTTAACTATTGTAGATTTTGAAAATGAAAAAAAATATTTGAATATGAATTCAAATTTGAAAATTCAATTAAATTCAATTTAGTCCTGCTCCAGTAGGTAGGTTTTCCTACACTTGGATGTGTCATTGCGTCTAAAATTATGAGAAATGTAATTAATTAAGGAATATTGTATGCACTATTGTGATAGTAATATAAATTAATTTTAGTAATTTATGATCGGTTTTCAAACTATTGATAAAAAGAAAATAATCTAATAATGAAAATTGCTGATCAAATGAAGAGCACAATATCTGTAGCCATAATTATCAAGGCAATAATATAATAGTCATGAAAATAGATAATTGTATACTAAAAATATCAAAATTTAAATTAATTGTCAAAACTAGCAATATAGCTGTCGTCATAAAAAATAAAAATTACGCTTTTTGGCAAAGTTAATTATGAGGAATTTTCCATTATTTTACATTTGGATGATCTTGGAATATGAATTCAGCATTATCCAAATCTCTTGTCATATACTGGATTCTTGACTAAGCCATTAAATAAGAATTTTTTGAATTGATTCTCTCCAAGATTTTTGATATGCGTTGGGACCTTATTATAATAACAAAGGCTTTGGTGAAGAAAACTGTTGTGCACATTGCAAAGCCGGTGCCGATTAAGATGTAGATAAAATTTATTTCTGGTATTGAGTTGATGGAAATCGCTATTCGCCGGGACCTTCGATATATGCTTACGAGGGAACATAATATTTTGGTGGATATAGCACGAGTACATCGTCTTAATTCCCGACTCGATGAAAAACAGTTCACACGAATTTCTTGGAGAAGCTCTGTGAAGACTGCGTACAATTTCTTATTTAACGTGGCTTAACAATACATGGCGTAGTACATATACAGAAAGTCAAAAGAAAATACCAAAAGAAGAATCACCTATATAATTTGTTCCAGAAACATCCCCATTCATTGAAAAGTTCAGTATTTAGACCAGGAGTATACATTTCTGTAAAAAGGTTATGTTTAATGATTTATTTATACTAGCTAGTACAAATTAAAAATCCCGCAAAACATCGTATATCGAAAATACCTCATATTTGCGAGTCTCTCTCGTTCGACGTGAAAGAAACCAATATCGAAGCGAACCAATGTCCTAACTCGAAACTTGACCGGATATGTATACATACGTGGCGATCATTTTCTATGCTCCGCCGGCGGACGAACACGATTGCGTGCCTTTGCGACCGCCTCAGGCGGAGCAGTTCATTTCTCGTACTAATGCGGTTTGGCCAAGCGCCAACAGACGCTGTTATATTTAATTAAAATGTATAGCAGAATTTAAATATTATTAGTTTAGCTTCTATATGAGATATAAATAGGATCCAACCGAAATTTTACAGCGTGATTTCGGCCCAACAAGGCATCTGTGTAACAAATTTCAAGTCGAATATTTCGAGAAATGTTAGCTCAATTTAATAAGGCGTTTGGGCGCTTTCGTATATGAATACACGCAAATACTCACACAGAGACACAGAGAAACTTCCATCTGGAGATGGACCGTATCGTCTCAGGGTGGCTCAAAATGGATATTTCCGTTTACATCTCAAAAGTTAAAATATACACAATATTTTCTCTCCTCGTCGGTTGATGAGCTAGGAAAGTAAAATCATTGTGGCATTTCCGACATCACTTTTTCAATGATTGAATAGTTAAAACTCCTTGGTTACATAAAAATCGGTTGGGTCACCCCAAAACTTTCCCGGCAAGTACATAAGTCCCCCTTCCTCGCCCCCTCTGGCAATGCCCCCCCCCCCCTTCCCCCTTGTGCCCCAATCAGTGTTTGGCAAAATTTAGTCGACTAACGACTGACTATTGACGATTGATTGAATACGTTAATCGCGATTAACGACTAACGATTGATTCGTTGAATCGTCAATCGGCGACTAACGTTAGTCACGATTGACGATTAAATGTCAGCGATTGATATTCTCGACAGCGGTTAATTTCAGTTTTGCGTATTTTCGTCGGTCGGTGCGGTCGGTGCAAAGCGACCGCAATCGCGACCGCGAACGCGACCGCGAACGCGAACGCGACCGCGAACGCGAGCGCGACCGACCGACCGACCGACGAGAAGGGTGCTATCTAAAGAGCAAGTTAGTCGCGATTGACGATTGACTATTGACGATTAACGATTAACTGTTTTAGTTGCGATTATTTCAATCGTAATTAACTTTAGTCGCGACTAAATCAATCGTGATTAAATCAATCGTGATTGATTAGTCGATTGAAATATTCAATCGATTGACCCAACACTGGCGCTTATCATCAATTCCCTCCCCAGCGCGCCAGTCCCACCAGCGCCAATGTATTTCTATTTTTTTTCATTATTTTAATTGTATTTTCATAGTAGTATAGTACTATTTTCATACTATAAAATAGTATTATTTTTAGTATTTACCGTGGTATAAAAAAAGGATTTTTTTTAAAGTGATGTAGTATTTTCTGAAATATGGCGGAGAGAAAACATATTTGTATTGCTTGTATATGAGATATTCCAACCACACTTTTAAAATGTAGTTTCGGGCTATCAAACGTGCGAATTCAAGTCATGTTTTAGGTGCAATTTTGTGATTGAAGTATGACTAGCGCGCCTTCTGGGTGATCGATTTCAACCATAACCTTTTCAACTCTTGCCATGACCAAATGATGCCTGTATGCCACATTTCAACTCGATCGGGTGAAGCAATTATCGTATCGTATAGAAATTCATGCATACAAACAGACACAGACGTGCGTCCACAATACTTTCCCTCTGACAAAAAAGTAAAATATATATGTACATAATAATATGTTACTGGGATGAACATAATGTATTCGATTCCCCAAAACCTTAAATGCACTCCGTATGAGTCCATATGAGAAAGAACCGAAGGCGGCTCTTCTAATGTCATCGATTACAATTCTCCAAAAGTTACTGAGTCTTCGTATCTGACTGAACATATTGCATTCCAGGCTAATTTCTTGCTGGGATCAGAGATGGAAGAACATACTGTACCAGTCAGACTTCGTCTATTTTAATTTTACTCATACGGGAAAAGAAGAGAGGAAAGCAGCATCTATAGTGGCCAAATTTTCTCGCGATATAGTGGAGAGAAGGAGAAACATGATCGAGAACAATGAGGTATTCGTTGACGGTAAGATCCAAAGTATTTTAGTCTAAGAGGCAGCGACAAAAAAGTGCAAGAGTGCAATTTTGTAAAACTTTCAGATCAGACGGTACTTTAGCCATAGAATGGTGGGGTAGAGCGAGCCGAACAGGCTCTGGGACACCTGGCTTTGGCGTACTAGGAAAGGTGTAAATATATTTAGTACTACCAAAGTGTTTTGAAAAAGCTGACCATTCATCAGTAGTACGTAAGCTAAAACTTGTATATTTTATAATGTTAGATAGTAAGTGAATTGTTGACATTTCTATGATTAAATAAACGGTTCACGGGGTGCCGGAGGGGATAGAAACCAGGAGAATCTTCCTCCATATCTCCGTTCGTCCACCCCTCACGTAATACCCTTCTGGTACGCGTGAGGTTGTCGATGCACGATATCCCGGGCAGATAAAACGACCCATGTCGTTAGAACTGCCCGGGTGGTGGGCGGGGTTTCTCCCCCCGTCTGTCACCGCGAAGCCTAATAATAAAATTCATCGACAGGGGATGCTATACAGAACTCAAAACAAATGGTCAGACTGCTTGACAATACAATGCGTAGCGTCCGCATTACTCTATAAGTGTCATAAAAATTAAGTCCATTATAATAGTAGTCCATAAGTTAAATTTATTGAATATAATGTAAAGTTTACTTTATTTTAGTCCTTAATTGCATACATATTTTTTTCTACTTTAAATTTTACTTTAATTTGTGTAAACAACAATATTTGAAAATTGATTACCTTCGTCAGTTCGCGAGTTACAAACACACAGTTGGTATAACACAGCACAGCCAGAGACAGACCTTCTTCAGGTTGTGCGATTTCGCCTTATTCGGATATGCTAGCATATTTATATGCATAGAGCTAAGTTTCTCGCTATAATAATATTTGTTTTTAATTATTTCTCATGGACAACAGTATGCATGTCCTTGTATTTTTTTTCTTGTACGTTATAAATAAATAAATAAATAGACTTCATTTTTGTGACATGTAAGTAATGCTGACGCTACGCGTACTAATTTGGTTTTAGTTCTTTATTGCATCCACTATCTACTAATGAATTTTGAGCTTTTCTAAAAAACTTTAGGTATACTAATTGAAATTACACCTTTCCTAGTACGTCAGCGCCAGGTGTTCCGGTGTCTGGCCTGCTGACTGTACCCCAGTATTATATTGCCAAAATACTGTCTGATCTGAAAGTATCAGCTTTTACAAAATACTTGCAGTTTTTTGTCGCTTGGCTCCCCAACTGTTTATTTCACTCACGAAAGGAATACCGATTCCATTTCTAACAACAAAGAAATCGTCCCCATATAATCATAATTACATAGTAGTGTTAATTATTACATTTAATATTTGGGGTTATTCCCATTGGCGAATTAGAAGACGCCATCTTGAATTCTAAGATTAGTGGGCAAAATCTTACTTGACACCGGGCAGATTTGGATTCAGTAAAGTCAAATTTGTCTACAAACGACCGGGAACCAAATGAGGACATCAGGGGAAGAACGATGAATGTACCATTTTTCTTCTTTTTAAACTGAGTATGAGGAAATGTGCGTTGTACCCATAAGAAAATTATGGCAAAATCGAATAGGATTTATATCGATGATGGAACCGTCAAAAGCGGACATTTTAGAAAATATGTTGGGGAAAAGAGATGAGAATCGAATCGATTGTGGGGAATATATACACATATTATAATATTGTTAAACAATAACATCAACCCTAACTAAATATGACATCAAATAATACTAAAATAACATATGACTCCTGACCATGAAATGACCATGAAAATAACATATGACTCCTGACCATGAACACCTTTGTATCCTTGTCTCAAATCTTTAAAGCCGTTTTTCTCAGTTACACAAAAACATAACTCTCATCGTTCTTCCCCTGGTGTCCTCAAATGTCTCATAATTTGCCGTTAGATTTAATTCTTAGAGCGTTTTTAGAGAATTTCGCCCTGACTAAAAAACGGGCCCGCCATCATAAAAAAACCCATATGTACACTACAAAAAATAATGAAGGAATATATCCTTATAAACTTTCCTATGTTATATTGGAGGAGCGTTAAAAAAAAGTGATAATGAGTTAGAAGCTCTGTAGAACCATATAAAATTAATAGTGGCTGGCACAGCTAATACGAGATACGCTAGAGAAGTTATCTACCTAAGGGTGAAATAAACAATTTACTGTAAACTTTTTTTTATTGTTTTTTAATGTAGTCTCCTCCAACTCAGCGCACTTGTTTACTTTCCCGGTAATGTGGAAAATTCCCTAAAACAAAAAAAAAACTCTTGGTCTGCAAAGAATTAATTCACGACGCACTTTACTGCATAATTGTCCTCAAAGCGCTTTTCCCGAAAGTGAGACATCAAATTTCGGATTAGGTAGAATTCTATAGGGGCTAGGTCAGGTCTATAGGGGGGACGGTTGAGCTCGAAAAAGCCACACTCCCTTACGGCAAAGACAGCTTTGATTCACTTGTGCCCAAGGGCATTGTCATGCAGAAGCAACACCCCTGACGTCAATATTCCGCGTCTTTTCTCCTTAATGCCGTCCCTCAAATTGTGCTGAGTTGATGCGTAGGCTTCACTAGTGATGGTTTTCTTAGCTTTTATATACTCAATCAGCAGTATACACTTCCTGTCCCAGAATATAGTGGCCATGAATCTGCCTGCTGGTGGTTTCTCCTTGATTTTTCTCGGAGGCGGGGATGCGTTGTGTTTCCACTAAAATGACTGTTGTCTTGTTTCGGGGTCATAGCAATGGACTGAAGTCTCACCGACAGTAACTATTTTTCCGAGAATATCTTCACCACCCTCTTCAAACAGGTCAAGATTTTCTTTACAAATGTCAACTCGGCTTCTCTTCAGCAGAGCTGTGATCTTCTAGGGACCCACCTTGCACTGACCTTTTTATCTCCAAATTTGTATGTAGTATTTGCAATACTGGTGGTTCTGAAACTACGCACTCTATTGCTGATTGAGACACTTAAACTCGCCTATCTTTCATAACCATGTCTTCGATTTGTTTGATCACATCTGCAGAAGTAGCAGGTTATTCATTGTCCTTGATGGATTCTCGACCCCGTTTAAACTGCTTTTGACCAGAACTTTACTTGATAGTAAGAAGGGGGGCAGTCCTTGTTCACAAGACTTTAACGATCATAAATCTCTTTCGGCTGTTTTCTTTCGAAAGTCAAAAACTGTATCACCGACCTTTGCTTTAATTTAATACTATCCATTTTTCGCACTTTACTGTAAGTAATTACTCTTGTACTGAGCTGAGTCACGTGTACTGAGCTGAAATCTCGCTACGACATGCCTGGAGTATTAGCAATAAATTATATAATAAACCTACAACTGTTAAAACAACTGGAGGACGTAAAAAAAAACATCAAGGAGATGCTGACAGGCCACTCTTTTTATGATCTGTCCAAATTTGAAGGCCATGACTTTTTAAATATTGTGCCCATTTAAATGAGCCAATTCACAATCTGTAAACGACCATTATCACCAACTCCTAAGAAATCATACCATCCGCCGTTGAGATCATGGTCTCTCTTCTGGGACAGTCGAGGGGTCGTGATGATTGAATCCCTTGATCATGGAGCTAATATAAAGGGAGCTGTATATGCTGAACATACATAAAACAATCAAAACGAAATACATAAAACATGAAAAACGAAGATATAATTGCGATGGCTGCGAAGCCAGATTCTTCAATGAAGAATCTGGCTTTAAAGTATTGAAACATTTTCCATACTCACCGGACCTTGCCCCTAGTGACATTTATCTATTTCCAATATTAAAGGAACACCTGCAGAGAAGTCGAAAATATGAAGATTGACAGTATTTTTAGGTGATCAGGATAAGAAATTTTAGGTTATATGGAATGGTATTTATATATGTGATAGTTATTAAATTGACAGTTTATTTTTATGACAGTTTGTATGGATGTTTGATTGACAGTTTGTAGTTATTAAATGAAAATGTATATAAACAATGACTTTTATATTATTTATATTTCCAAACCATTTCTTTATTCTATTAAATTGTAGGAATTGTAGGCCTTTCAATTATTTTATTTTAATTTATATTGAAATTTTTAGGACTATTTTCATGTTTCTGTGTAAAAAAATATTTATTTTTATTTTTAAAAAAATTATTTCTTAAAATTACGGCGATTACCTTACTATATTTTTATAAAATTATGTTAATTTAAATGTCTGCCTTAGAACAGGCTATAGCCTAGTTAGGCGACATTGAAATGGAATATCTGGCAACAGTTTCTGGCATATCAGGTTTTCAGTTTTTTGCTACTGGTTATTTTGTCTATTACATTGTACCTACATGTCCATGAACTGTAAATGTTTTTAAATTACGTAATTAAATAAATAAAAAATAAATTTTATGTTTAGGAAAAATAACAAGTATATAAACCTAAAAGATGACTATGTCTATAAATAAAAAAAAGCATTAAATAAAAGTTAACCGCCACTCATAATCAATTTTTATTGAACTATTTTTGTAGGGAAGAAGGTGTCGTTCCTCGACGCCATGCTCACGTGTGAGGACGAAAACGGAAGAAAAATGGATCAAATTGACATCGATTATGAAATTCGAGGAATGATGATTGCGGTATGATTATATTACTACGGAAGAAGGTGCCATTATATAATACTATCTTGTTTTCCCATTGAAATTTTTACCTTATATAGGTTTAACCGTAAAGTGAGCCGACAAAGAGAGTAGTTTTTTTAAAACATGTAATAAAACCTTTTATCCGCGATTATTACGAATGCACCAGTACGTGTCGGCGCACTATTCGACTTCACCATCCGACTAATTCATTCTTCAGCATTTGAGATATTACAGGGTGGCCCACAAAAAAATTGACAAAAATAATTGGGAATAATTTTAATAAATAAGGTTGGGCTTATATATAAAATATAAATAATTAAAAAATCGGTCGTATCACCCCAAGACTTTTCCGGCAAGCAGACAACTCCTCCTCTTCCGCACGCTAACACCCATCAGCCCCCCCCCCCCCCATCCCGATAGTGATTGTGTCAAGTGATTATGATAGCAAATGTAGTATGAATATTTGTAGCATTTAGTTTTTACGTGGTATTAAAATGCCAATTTTCTAATATGATGTAGTATTTTCTTTGATACCGCGGAATTTAGAAATGATTTGTGTCCCTTGTATAAGAGAAATTCCAGTGATTTCGGCCCAACAAAGCAGCCGGTTACCGAATTTCAAGGCTCTAAGTCCAATATTTCGAGATTGAAGTATGACTAGCGCGCCCCCTCCGGTGGACCGATTTCATTATTACAAACTTTTACCACTTGCCATGACCAAATGATGCCTGCGTGGCAAATGTCAGTTCAATTCGATGAAACTTTTAGGCACTATCGTAGATTTACAGATACACAGACACACAGGCAGACTTCAGTGTGTAAATAGTCATTATAGTTTCGGGCTGTGGGGGTCAAATATACCATATAATAATATATCCGTCTTCATCTCGAATAAAAATTTTCTGCGCGTTTTTTGGTTTCAGCGTGATTGAACCGCAAAAAAAATATTATTTTCCAATTGTTTTATTTAATAAATGCAATAATGATTACACAGTGATTACACGTTTGAAAATTACAAGAAGTGAATAAGCCAAATTAATAATGCAGCGTGAGCATGTGACTCTAACACAGTTTCCGAAGGAATGTCTCCCTGCTATTGAGTGTGGGTTGTACTTATAGACTTCTTACAAAGAGTTACATTGTTTTAACGCTACGGAGGGGAGATATCCCCTTTTTCGTTTAGTCCTATTTTAATGTTCGACGGCCGGCTCCCGGTCGTAAAACTAATGGAGAGTGTTTTAACATTCTAAACAAGTGGTTTCTGTTTCGATCCAAAATACAGTGGATCTCTTTGTTGTCACCCTCTTTCGTTAAACGTCTACTTTAGCATTATCCAAAATACTATTTAATGTTTCCGTCTGGAGCTAATCCTAAATTGCAGTGATGCTGCTAAATATCAATATGGTTAAACAAGAGAGAAAGCTCTTGTTTTGCTATTTATATAATTTTACTCTTAAATCCTTATTCTAAACGAATCGCTAATATTAAATGTCGACTGTGCGCAAATATGGATTATAAAATTTACTTATTCTATCTTTAAGCAACAGTCGAACCAACCGATTCGTTGATCCACTTAATATATTATATTCGCATCGGCATTGTCCGGTTTCTTTTGAATAAGGCCGGTCCATTGCTGCCGTGTACCGATGATGATAGTGGGGACGTCTCATTGTTGGGGTGGTTTTGGCGACGGGCGTAACAGCGTTAACAATACTTCTCCTCGTTCGTTGGTAGACCGGTAAAGTAACAAGCTTCGCTAGATTCCATAGTGCCTGCTTCTTCCACATCTGCACCTTTTCCTCTATTATTTACTTATTTTGATATTACTTTACTTATTTTAATAATAATTCATAATTGTTGATAATGACCAGTTAATATGACCTTACGATTTAACATATTTTTTTAATATAAAAAAACTACTTTTTGTGACTTAAATACATAAGTTAGACATATGCTGTCGCTGAGTTTTATGTAGGCATTATCAAGCTCTACAACTTTTCTCTAGAACTCAATCATATATCTCTCATCGTTAAGGCAGCGTTCGTAAGAAACGTTTTCATTCGACCGTTTTTTCTCCGACTTACTTTGCAAATCCGACTACCACGAAAAAGTATTTTCATGTTTCAGATTAATATATAGCCCATAACACTCACAAATAACGTGACCTTCTATTGGTAAAAGAATTTTCGAAATCGGTTCAGTAGATCCAAAGATTACTCCCTACAACCTCACAAACTCACAAACATTACATCTTTATAATATTAGTATAGATGAAATAGTCCTTTACGTCATATCTGTACGTTCTATGATAACGAAAAATTCATAAACATCATTTATTACCCGTTTACACACTTTTGCTAACCTGGGAATGGTTGAACACTCGCTATAATTTGTGCGGTAGGTGAACCAGCAACAATATAATGTACCCTCTCAACTCCTCAAACGATATGCTCTCACTTAGACTTACAAAGGAGCTACAGATTATTTTGACCGTTTGGATTTGTTCGTCTTTTTATTACAGGGCCATGATACTACCTATTCAACGCTGTGTTTCTTCCTACAAAGCATGGTGGATAATTTGGATATCCAGGAGAAGATTTACCAAGAGCAAATCGAAGTCATGGGACAAAATAAAGAAAGAATTGCTACCACCGAGTAAGTCCCAAAGAGAATTTAAAAAACTAAAATATATTTAACTAATTATGTTAAACTATATTATTCATAAATCTATATTTCTTTGATTTTGCTCTAGTATATATGAAAGCTTTGCACCTGAAATCACAAAACTGCCATTTAGTTATAAGTATACTTTATTCTCGTAAATGGTTGCGATGCAGTTTAAATATGAGTAGATTAATGCAAAATTATTTGTTTGTTTGTTTTTTGAAGCACTTTATTTGACACAATAGAATACAACATAGTAAAATGCCTAGTGGCAATATTTTTTACAATTTTTATACATATTTTTATTTAATTCAGGGTTTTTTTTTTTCATTTTCGCTTTTTTTCTTTTTGTTTAAACTACTTTTTTTTTCTTTTGAATGCGTTTTCTTTTTTAAATTAGTATTTGTTTAATATGTTTGCCCTAGAACAAGTGTTTACTTAGTTGGGCGACATGGGACCGATCTTCACTATAAGCGTGACACAACAGTTGCTGTGGGTTTTATTTAAAGTGTAGATAATATTAAGTATGATTTGTTACGCTTGTTGCATATTATGTAGTATATTACCATAAATAAATAAATAAATAAAATATCTTACTTCCATAATATCAGGGTTATAGTGAACCCAGGGAGTAATCGAAATTATAGGAAACACTAGATTGGATGCAGATATTCACAAGGAGATTATGTCACATTAGGACATGTATGGGCAACAACCGGCCCGCAGGCCGGATCCGGCCCGCTCTGTAAGATATGATCCGGCCCGCGAGACATTTTGAAAACTCAATAAAAAAAATATTACATTAGGTACTTATACTCACGAGAGTGACAATGAGGCGGCAAACATCAAATCCTTTGATGTTTGCCGCCTCACTCTTTGATAATCGCCATAATAATCGGACATAACAAACTGCGTAACAACAACCTGCGCCTCGCGCCACTAGTGCGAGGCGCAGGTTTGAACGTTTAGAACGTGTGAACGGCGAGAGTGTGAACGCCCTTCATTTTGCCTATATAAGCGGGTGGATGGCTCGAACGTTAGTTCAGTTCTATTTGAGCTACCGAGGTGATAACTTGGACAAGCGGTATCCTAGCGAACTGCTCGAGCCATCAACTTTCTTTGTGACTTTGTGTGCATCTTGAGTGGTTACTAACGTAGATTGTTATTAAGTTTATTAAACGAAAAGTAAACAAAAATGATGTCTGGTGGAAAGAAACGAAAAGTAGATACAGAGGCTCGCCAGTTTCAAGAAAGATGGACTGAAGAATTCTTTTTTATCTTGCACAATGGTACTTAAGCCTATTTGTTTGCTGTGTAATGAATCCATATCAGTAATGAAAGAATTCAATATAAAGAGGCATTACTCAACTAAGCATGCTACGATGCACGCACTGACAGAACAATATAATTAAGAACAGACAAAATCCAGGAGCTTACCGCAAATTTGGAAAAACAGCAACAAATGTTTCATAAACAAAGAACACAACTTGATAATGTTGTGAAAGCTAGTTTTATAGTTAGCTCAAAATTGGCAAAGGCATTAAAACCATTTGCCGAAGGAGAATTTATCAAGGCGTGTATGTTAGAAGTTTGCATTATTTTGTGTCCTGAAAAGAAAAATGAATTTGAAAAAATTAGTTTGTTAGACGAACTGTTGTTCGACGTATAGAAATGATGGCTAATGATATAAAAACAACATTGACTGACCGTATGGCTGGTTTTGAATCATTTTCCATAGCATTAGACGAGAGCACCGATTTGTCTGACACAGCTCAAATGGCTATATTTATTCGAGGTGTTGAAAATGAGTTTACTGTTACTGAGGAATTGCTTGCTTTACAGCCGCTAAAAGGAACCACTACAGGAGAGGATATTTTTATTGAAGTTCAAAAGGTATTCACAAGTTTTGGCTTACCATGGTCAAAACTAATTGTAGTATGCACTGATGGTGCACCTTCTATGGTCGGCTTACGTAAAGATTTCATTGGAATTTTAAATGAAAAAGCCACAGAATTAAATGTGCAAAAAGATGATTTGATAGTCCTTCATTGCATTATCCACCAACAGAACTTGTGTTCTAAGTCCATTCGACTCCAAGGTGTTATGAATGTGGTAGTAAAAACCATCAACTTTATTCGATTCCGATGGCTTAACCATCGTCCGTTCAAGGCGTTTTTGGATGAAATATCAGCTGAATATAACGACGTAACATATTATTGTGAAGTCAGATGGCTGAGCAAAGAAAATATGTTGAAACGGTTTTACGAGCTTAGAAATGGGATAGCAGACTTTATGAAAATGACAGATAAACCACTATCTGAATTAAGTGACCCAAAATGGATATGTGACTTAGCATTTCTGGTCGATCTTACAGGCTATTTGAATGATTTAAATTTGAAACTTCAAAAGCAAGGACCGTTAGTAAATGATTTGTACAGCCATTTGAAAGCGTTTCAGATCAAACTAAGCTTGTGGGAGTCACAGATGCTGTCCGGTAACAGTTACCATTTCAACACGCTCTCTTCGTATACAAATATTGCTTATGCTCAATATGCTGAAGAACTCAAGTTACTGTCGGAACAATTTTCGAACAGATTTAGCGACTTCAAAAACATGGAAGACTGTTTCAGTTTATTTGCTACTCCTACAAAATGTAATGTACAAAATGCTCCAATACACTTACAAATGGAGTTGATCGAGATTCAAGAAAACTCAATCCTAAAATCCAAATTTGAAGAAGTAGAGTTGTGCGATTTCTACAAAAAATACCTAGAAGAATACAATTTTCCGAAGCTTAGAAAATTCGCAAGAAGATTGGTTTGTGCGTTTGGCAGTACTTATAAATGCGAACAGTTCTTGTCATTGATGAAAGTTAATAAATCAACACATCGTACAAGACTGACTGACGAAATTTGGAAAAATCTTTACGTCTTCGTATCAGTGGAATTAATCTAAATATCGATGGATTGGTTTCCCAAATTCAAGCTCAAGTTTCTCATTGATTTTGGTGTATTTAACTTTCGTAGTTTGTAACAATTGCAAATTTAAAGATTTAATTATAATGTACCATTTTTTAAAATTTCATTTTGTTATTTTAATAAATTTTACTTTAATAAATAACATTGTCGTATTATTTCATGTCTAATATCTAACGCAAAAAATATTATCACTACTTTAAAATGCACTAAGTACTTTTAAACGCGGCCCGCGAACGTATTTGCACGCTAAACTTTGGCCCTCAATATGTCAAAGGTTGCCCATACCTTCATTAGGATAACATTCATTTTGATTTGTCTGATGTTGCACAACTTCCGTGATTTGCGCCGATGCTAACTCACGGTCTTGATTTGCGCTCACCAATTTCTTTTATTTGCTGGATATTTTCGTTGCCCCGCAAGAAGACGACTCGAAGACTCCTCGAATGCAAAGTCTCTTTGCCCGTCCACTCTCAATTAAAACAACGCGAACTTTTATGATGCGAATACCCTTTAATTGGAAATAGGACGAGCACCCGGAACCCGCTGTCTGGGTCCGAGCTACGAAATTACACTAGCTTATTTTCTAATATGTCGCCCCCTGCATCGCGACCGCACAGTGACGTACCTTCCTATCCGCTACTTATACATACGATATTCGAACTTATTTACTTACATCTACAAGCCTTAAAAACTTCCGAATATCCCTATACAGCAGGCGCTTACTTAATTAATTTACATAATATTTTTTCTAACTTAAATAAGATACAAAACTCCCTTATTCGACGCTTACAACTATGCATAGCCTAATATTAAGTCAACATTCTTACTACGATAGTCAATATTTATCGTAGCTTCACGCATCTACAAACGGGACACATTTGAGGAGGGTTCGTGACACTTGACACTGCTGATCCTTAATAACGAGGGGTTGACTTTCCCAGAATCCGGCTGAGTGCCTCTAGACGGAACGCATTTCAGCCAACTTCTCGACACATTTATTAAAAACGTAGATGTCTTTTACAGCAATTTTTTTTTGGGCAGATTGTAAGACACTGTCTTTTTTTAGGCAGCTTATGGGCCCTATGCAGTTGAGCCATTATGACCCATGTGTTAAGGTCGGCCGAACTAACGGGTCAACAACTATCCGGCATCCTCCAAGCTGAAGTGCGAGCCCGAGTAGGACTCTGTGCCTGCGGGACAGTTCCCTTTGGAATCGTACTTCGGGCGATCCTGGACTTTTTGAGCCCCGTGCGGCGTTAGCCAATCGACTGTGCATTCCGACTGATAGCCGGGGGAGTCTGGAAACGGCTTTATTTCCTATAAGACCATGAGTGTTTGGTTACCTTGTGGTGGTCGCTCTTGAAACGACCATTTAACTACCTGACACCGAGTGAACAGCCGGGCAAATGACGCCTTGTTCAGCGTGGACCGGAACTCTTCAACCTATACCTACCTAAACCTAGCAAAGTTGAGTCTAAAGCAACATAAATTGTCATACCTAAATGCTTAGCATGATATTTCATACTAAGAGCCTAAATGAACCGACTCACATTTATACATTTGTGTTGGATTTCTAATACAACTAGAGTTGTCAACTACAACGGGCGAGCCCGTCACCTCAGGAAGTTTTAACGATTAGTCGTTCTATCTCACTGGAGCGAGCGCAGAAGACTTGGACAGAACAGTCCGCCGTCAAGGTCCTCCACAAACCCGTAAGAGGCCAACGCCTTAACCGCGAGATAACCAGGAGTGTTACCCAACGGACTCACACTCACGCCCTTACTTCCAATTGCGACCAGATTACTTCAGTCTCTCGATTGGTTACGAGTTTGAGGTCGCTTGCGCGGTTCTCTCCATTACGAAGTGGTGAAACAGTGTATACCGAATCTATCGCGGACCACGGCATCCGCCAGGCTGGCGCCAAGCCTGCTGCGGTTCTTAAATGACACGAGGCTTAGCGCAGAACTATAGTAGGTGGCGAACACAATAGATCAGCAATGGTCGCAGTGTTACAAGGCCCATAAAGACCTTAGAAAAGCCCCACCCAAGAAATAAAAAATAAAAAATAAATATTTTTTTGTGTTTAATAAGTTTTATACTTTAGATCTTCTCAGAGTTAGCAAGGTCAGCTTCTTGGGCTTCTCTGTCGGTACCGACACTATATTATACGTTATTCATATATATTACGAATATTTTTTCAGGGACATTCGCAATATGAAATATTTAGACATGGCAATCAAAGAAACTCTCAGAATTTACCCCATTGTGCCCACCATAGGGAGAAAAGCTATAGATGACATTCACTTGGGTAAGTCAAAAATATTTCTATGCTTATTTGTAACTAGCTGACCCGTGCCCACTTCGTTGGGTGGTAAAACTTTTTACTTGTGATGAAATTATGAGTGTCGTTCGGTTAGTACTGAGTGCTATGATTTATTTCCTGACTGCCAAAAGAAGGATTATATTTTTACTGCATGATATGTATGTATGTATTTGCATGCCAATTTGTCTATATTACCGTTATTTGTGAGTGTCTTCTTGTGAGTGTCTTATTTGTAAGTGTCTTATCTCTTTAACCATTTATGCAGTAAAAGGGAAATTATATGCAGTGAAACGGAAAAGTCTTTTGGTTTAAACACTTGAGACGATAAATTTACTTATTTTGATAAAAATGTATAATTGTTGATAATATGACCAATAAACATGACCTAACGATTAAATTTTTTTTTTAACCCGTTGAGTATGATACGACCAAATCTGGTTGTGAAACAATTATCCGTTGAGTATGATACGACCAGATCTGGTTCCGCGTTTTTTTCACTTCTTTGACGTTCTCATATTTATTCATAATTATCTAATTGTTTTACAAAATGATATTTTAATATTCTATATTCGAAATTTCAATGCAATCATTGTGCAGTTGTTCTTTTTATGATTGGTTTAGTAGTTTCGTAGTTATAGTACTTTAAGTCGATGTCGCCGAAAATCCTGCAAAAGAGACAGATGCATCCATGAAAATACCCATTTACTCCAAGGGTTAATATAAAAAACTACTTTTTGTAACTTAAATATAAAATGTAGACATATGCTGTCGCTGACTTTTTTGTAGACATTACCAAGCTCTACAACTTTTCTCTAGAACTTGATCATATATCTCTCATCGTTAAAGCAGCGTTCGTAAGAAACATTTTCATTCGAACGTTTTTCCTCCGACTTACTTTGCAAATCCGACTACGACGAAAAAGTCTTTTCATTTTTCAGATTAATATATAGCCTATGACACTCACAAATAACGTGGCTTTCTATTGGTAAAAGAATTTTCAAAATCGGTTCAGTAGACCCAGAGATTACTTCCTACAACCTCACACACTTTACCTCTTTATAATATTAGTATAGATTAAATCTCCATTGCAATCTTGACGTGAAATCTATACGTCTCGTACTAGATGACACTAGATCATAATAATAAAAAAAATCGGTTGAGTCAACGCAAGACCTTCCCGACAAGAAGCCAAGAACTGATTTAATCTGAATATTAATTTCATAAATAAAATTGATGAGAGCTCTCTCTTGACCGGCGGACAAACCCTTTGCGTTCGGGCGCAAACTGAACCCAACAGGTTCGGGCTGCGCCAAACGCCAACAGATGGCGTTATTATTTGACTAGAATGCATGCCAGAATTTCAATATTATTAGTGTAGCTTGTATATGCAATATTCCAACCGAACTTTTACAATGTGATTTCAGCCTAACAAGGCCTCTGTGTACCAAATTTCAAGTCTCTAAGTACAATGTTATTAAAATCTCTTGAATGAACATATTTCTATTTATATATATATTGTGCAAATTTACGGCTATATTGTATTGTATTGTAGTAGGTACCTAAAATCTTAATTAACTTCTATATTATATAATAAAATTGGCATTGCAAATTGTCATTTTCTTTGATAAATAGTTATCAAGGCACTTTGCATATGTAAATATATACTCGTATTATCATAATAATATTTTTTCTATTTTTTATTTTTTAATTATCATATTATATGTATGTACTTCTTTATAATAATTTTTATTTATATATACTTTTAATATAAATTCATGTAAAGTTTATGCGATAATCGTATCTATGTATGTATTATATTAGATGTAAGAAAATACCTTCCGTTTAATTTGGTATCTTCAAAATTTTTAAATTTTAGAATAAAGTAACTACCCCCATCCTTGTAATTATTAATTGTAAATACCATTGCAATATAAAGTTTTAAAAAAATATTAAAATAAAATGAAAACCTAAGAGCGGGTATATCATGCTCTTTCGGCAGGCAATATACGATTTCTGTTGGTACCACCTCGATACAGGTTATTCCTAGTGAGGTGGTAAACCACAAACTATTATTTCTGAATCTCTTTCCGAGTTAGGTAAATTAAAAAAAACTGTTTAAATTATTATGAAATATTAGGCTAAGAGAATGTTTTTGTAACCAAATGTATTTTTTATGGACTTAAATAAATAAAATAAATAAATAAATAAATATTTCGAGATGGGAAAAGCGGTAGTACTCCGCCTGCTGGATTGATTTCGAATACAACCTGTTTAACTCTTGCCATGATAAAATGTTGCATGGGTGCCAAATTTCAGCTCGATCGGATTATCGTATGGACGATGTCGTAGAGGAGTACACACGACAGACACACAGACACAAAGACAGGAAAACACATAGCGAGACTTCAACCTAGAAATGGTCTTAAACTGGATGTTTCCGTCGTTTTAGTATCAACCGTATTGGCGCATAGTTCCATTCGAAGGAATCGACAATTCTCGACGAGTCTTTGACATACGACTAATTCAGCCCCGGGACTCTGAAGTGGCGATACGATACGCCAACGCGACACTACTTTTAATTCGATATCGTCCTTGATCTGATTCCGTTTCAGAATCGTTGGCTAATCTCGTAACTCGATATAGTCTACAAAATATTATTTGACAAAAGTGTCGTTAAAATGTCATAAAATAAACAGTGATTCCCAACAAGTTGTAACCGTTTATTTTAATATGGAGATCGATTCTACCTGCGTGGAACACTTTAACAAACGCTTTAAAGGCACAAACTGACCGCTGCACTGGGTTAGATCATAACATCTTGAACTTTATACCACCAACTATCAGAGTAAATATTGCAGTATAGGTACCTAATAATAATTGTAAAATTTGTATTTCAGACAGATATATTAAAATACGCACTAAATACTTATGATTTCGAAATCGAACTGTTACTGTTGCACTAATTAATAGTCTTAATCGGTTAGCTACTTACCATGTTAAATTCGGTGATTACCGATTTCGATTTTACAATTATAACATTAATTGTAAAATGTGTACTTCATACAGATATATTAAAATACACACTAATTACTAATGATTTCGAAATCGAACTGTTAGAGTTTCACCAATTAATAGTCCTACTTGTGAACTTTTTTACTTTTAATTCTTAGTCTTAATACTTTCATCACATGTTCGACTTATTGTAAAAACGTTTAATATTGTTCCAGTGTATAAAATTGGTAAAGTAATAATAATAGTTATAGAAGAAATAACCAGTAAATCGTTTTAATATTTTTTATAAGTAAATTATGTCAAATAATTTTGTTACTTTTGACTACAGTAAAGATTTTTCCTAAATTAATTCTATTGCTTATTCAGCTGTCATTCTAAGATTCGGAAGAAAATGTTATTATTAGTGTTTTTGCTTGAAAATTGATACGTATAAATAATTAATATTATTAAGCGATCAAGGCGATTTAGTCTAACCATATAAAGCCATTACACATTCGACGATAGGTGTGAAAAAGGTCTCGATCGTTGTGAAAAAGGTGCCAATGTGCTAACGACACTTTTGTCAAATAGTATTTCGTCGACTATACTTCACACATGATTCCCACCCCGATATCGTGTTCTGATTGGCCAGGTTCGGCCGTTTAGCAGAGAGCGGCGTATGCTCAATTCGGACCGTGCTCTGAGCGTGCTTAGTGTTCGAGCTAAGGGCAATTCGGAACGCATCCTTTATTTATTAAAACGAATATTCTTTTTTCTCGGCGCTATATTCAAATTTCTATCGTTTTCGGTGAGAATAGTCGGTAATTATTGTTGAACGGATATTTTTACTGCTATTTCCCAGCTATACCTAGAGCAACGACATGCAGACGACCCCTAATATCCTGTCGTCTATCCTAACCTCACTTCTGACGATTGGTTGGACTGTCAAATCGCTACCGGAATCGCAAATTTCCTCGAGTGACGACAGTCGTGTATCGTATCATCGTTCGGAATTCGAGGGGCAAATTTGGTTGTATAACTTCTGAATTTTCAGATGAAAACGTAACTATACCGAAGGACACCAACATTTTCATCAATATTTTCAACATGAGTCGGAACCCCGCGATCTTCCCGGATCCCATGAAATTTGAGCCCCTGCGTTGGACTTCAGAAGAAATGGCAAAGAGATCTGCGTACTCTTCTATACCCTTCAGCATTGGAGCTAGAAATTGCATAGGTAAGAATTATACGTCTGACGCGATCCACTGCTAGTGATTGCAGGGAGTTAATGGGCCCTTGCTGAGTTGGCCACGAAGACCCATTCTGTTCAGGGTTGGTCACACTCACGGGTCAACACCCATCCGGCGGCCTCCACGCATGAAGTGCGAGCCTGGGCAGGAGCTTGGCCTTAGGGCTAGTTTCCCCTAGGAGTCAACCTTCTGGCGCTCCTGGACGGTCTGCGCACCGTGCGGCGTAAGCCAATCGATTGTGCACTCTGACTAACATATTGAGATGTCAACCACAACGGGCGAACCCGTCACCGCAGGACGTTTTAACGATTCATCGTTCTATCGACCGTGCAGTGAGCGTAGAAGACTTTGGACATAACAATCCGATATCTAGCTACGCCACAACCCGTTAGAGTCCAACGCCTTACCGCGAGTAGCCAGGTATGTCACCTGGCGGGCGGCACTCGCGCCCTAACTACCAATTGTGACCAGATTTCTCCGGTCTCTCGATTGGTTCCGAGTTCGAGGTCGCTTGCGCGGTCCTCTCCCTTACGAAGCGGTGAAACGGAGTGCACCGAATCTGTCGCGGACCAAGGCGTCCTTTGCCCGACTCTGAACCGGGATCGGATGGCCAATGGTCATTTCAAGAGCAGTCGCCGTAAGGTAGACAACTACCCCCGCTCTATAGGAAACAATACAGTTCCCAGACTCCCCCGATTGTTAGTCGGAGAGCACAATCGATTGGCTTGCGCCGCTCGGTGCGTAGACCGTCCAGGAGCGCCAGAGGATTGTTCCCAGGGGAGACTGGTTGACCCAGTGTCCTACCCAGGCTCGCACCCCATGCGTGGAGGCCATCGGATGGGTGTTGACCCGTGAGTATGGCCGACCTTGAAACAGAATGGGTCTTCGTGGCCAACTCAGCAAGGGCCCATTAGCTCCCACTCTGACTAACAGTCGGGGGAGTCTGGAAGCAGTACTGTTTCCTATACAGCGGGGGTGGTTGCGAACCTTACGGCGACTGCTCTTGAAACGACAATCGGCTACCCGATCCTGGGTGAACAGCCGGGCAAAGGATGCCGTGGTCCGCGATAGATTCGGTTTACACCGTTTCACCGCTTTGCAAGGGAGAGGACCTCGAACTCGTAACCAATCGAGAGACCGGAGTAATCTGGTCGCAATTGGAAGTAAGGGCGTGAATGTAAGCCCGCTGCGTAACATACCTGGTTATCTCGCGGATAAGGCGTTGGCCTCTTACGGGCATGACGGTGGACTATTTTGTCCAAGTCTCCTGCGCTCACTTCACGGGAGTTACAACGAACAATCGTTAAAACTCCCTGAGGTGACGGGTTCGCCCGTTGTCGTTGAAAACTCTATTTGCTAGTAACTGCAAACGCAGGTCCGATTATCGATAACGGCTATAAATATCTAGTAAAAGTATATTACGAACACTGAACATTTATGGCAACCATATTTTTTTTTTCGCTTGAAGTTTTTGTGTAAAATTTTATAAAACATCCGCACGTACCTTTAAGCCGCGATATTTTAAAAAACATCTCAAGAAGCATCTGATTACCTAGTAGTACTATAATTCAATGTCATAAGGTAATTTTTTGTGAATTCTCATTACCATTTATGATTTTTAGATATTTGTATTATTGCAATGACCATTTTTGTTAAGTAATTATTTTGATTTGTTTTATTATTTTTGATTATTTATATTTTCTGATAATTGAATAACATTTATTATTATTATTCCAGTGACCATTCTAGTACCTTTTAGTTAAATTGTTTTTTCCTAATATTATGTATGACTATATAAATTGATTATTAATTGAATACTTTTTACTACAAATTTTTAGATCAGTGTTGGAATAGGAAATTTATTTTTGTGCGATGCAGCCTGGCGTGAAGAAGGAAACTGGAAATCTGTAAAACCGAATTCTACAATTTTGTTATAATATTTTTATAATTTTTGTTTATCCCTTGATCGTTTATTAGGTATCGGGGTACTTGTTAAATCTGAAATATTTTCATATATAGAGTAAGTTACAACAACCTGTATTTTAGAAAAAAAAATTGAATTAAAACAAAAATTAATAGAATTTATTTTATACCTATAAAACTTTTGTTTTTATATATTTCAACTCTCTTTTGATGATAACTAAAATTGCAATATAACCTCTACATTCATTATTATTTTAATGGTTAGTTTTAATATAAAAGTTTCTAATTTTTCAGTGCCTTATCTTATAGGCTTTCGGGATCTAAAATCCTCCTTATTTAAGGGGCTATTCTGTGCGTGAAACTGCACACACAAACCGAAATAGTAGTTTTTTTTTAATGTTTCGAATTTAGGATATAATGTTTCGAATTTATGATAGCGTAAATAAACAATATTAGCGACATTTTACTTACCGCTAGGTAGCGCATTGTAATCACAGCTTTCATACTAATTAAAACATAAAATAAAAACAAAATAAAAAATAGGTATTTTTTGTTGTTTTTTTTTTTTTTTTAAATTAAAAGTTGCTAATTTTGTTGTACTGATTCACCCACTAAAAATGCCCTTCCATCAAAAACAGCCCTGTATACAACTTTTATATTTAGGCTACAATAACTGCTTTTATGTCTCAAAAAAATAAGAAAAATAAGAAGGCAGTGTTTGTCGATAACATTAGCAATAAAATAAGAATCCTTATCAAAATAAATTAATCCATTATCAAACATAAAATTAGCTATTAACTACTATGGTTGTCGACTACAGCGGGCGAGCCCGTCACCTAAGGAAGTTATAACCATTAGTCGTTCCATCTCCCTGGAGTGAGCGCAGAAGACTTGGACAAAACAGTCCACCGTCTAGCTCCGCCACAAACCCGTAAGAGGCCAACGCCTTAACCGCAAGATAGCCAGGAGTGTTACCCAGCGGGCTTACACTCACGCCCATACTTCCAATTGCGATCAGATTACTCCAGTCTCTCGATTGGTTGCGAGTTTGAGGTCGCTTGCGCCGTCCTCTCCCTTACGAAGCGGCGAAACGGTGTTAACTGTAAGTTTCTAGGTGGTATATTCATAGAGATATTATGAAAATAGTAAAGCTTGCCAGCACCTCGAAATACCTAGGTCAGCATTCAGCTGAAGACGGTGGTGGCGAGGAACAAGACGCGTACGTCTACGAGATAGGTAGCGTGCATCTGAGGGGGACGTCTTGCACTATATATCCAAAGATAGCCTATAAAATGGCAAATAAGCGCCGCGCCACCTTACCCAAATTAACAAATCGATTCGAAACTTTACGCGAAGCGAAGCCGCAGGCACCAGCTAGTAAGATATAAGTTGAGCTTAATCTTAAATTGGGGCATTTTTCCTTCGCAAAATATTGTTTGGATAATATGGGATAGCTTATTGTAGCATATAATTCCGATGTACTTCGGGTCCCTTTTAAAAAGTTCTAGTTTTGGACGAGGAAGAATCAAATTATTTCACCCTCTGGTATAATGTTTATGACAGCTTAGCTAGGTTTTTTATATTTAATATAATGCAGTTAACGAGTATAGAGATAAAAAGGTGAGGATTTTAATTCTTCTGAAATGACCACGGCATGATTCTACATATTACTTAAAATTCAAATGGCCTGTTTTAGCAGTGAAAAAATATGTTCTGATGCCTATGCTTAAATTAGTTTTTAAGCTATTGCATAGCTTTTATCGCGGGCCTAGGCCAGCGCGGCGACCGAATGAAGAAATTTCTTAATGAAAGTTAATGATTTTAATCTAATAATTACGTCTAAACGAGTACTGCTTACGATTTGAAAAAAATATATGTTAAACAAGAACATTTTCCTAATATTCTTAGCTTTGAATATTTTAGATTTTGTTTATATTACATAGTGTAATTAATTTGTGAAATTAGGTCTAACCGAACACAAAAACGACTACTACGCAAATACTATCTAGCGTATTATTATGAAACCTGCACCATTTTAAAGATAATTTAATTATCTATCTTTTTATCTACGATTTTTTTCGAATAATTCGGTTTTTTTGCTTTATTGAATAAAAAATTCGTGCGCGGCGCTCTATCGAAAGACATTTAAATTATTCCGATAGCGCGCAGTTATCTGATATCAGAAAAAATTAAATAAATAAATAAATATAATTGCATAAGTTGTTAAAAATGCTATGCAATAGCTTTACCGTGGCAGTCCCCGAGTGCCACAAGTATTTTTTTTTTGTATTTTCAGGTCAAGCATTCGCCATGTGGGAGCTGAAAAGTGTCATATCTCATCTCACGAGAAACTACAAATTCTTCCCATCGTCGACGAAAAGATTTGAATTAGAATTCAGCCTCGTAATTAAGCCTAAAGGCGGATTGTACTTGAAACTGGAAAAAAGAAATTAATTTTCAAGGAAAATACCTATTCTTGTAAAAGTAGTAATACAAAATATATTTTTTACCGATTCATCGTTTGATATTTTATTTAACTAAGTAGGATAATATGAGGGAATAGTGGACAGGAGAGAATGTCGGTTGGCACTATTACATTCCTGTTCAAGGAAAGTATTGTGGACGCACTTCTATGTGCGTAAGTCTGGGTGTGTTCTCCGACGATAGCGCCGAAACGCTTCATCCGATTGACCTCTTTAAAGTACTCTTTTTATTTATTTATTTATTTATTTATTTATTTAGTAGTAACACATCTAGTAAAAAGTTAATGTCATATTTGATTAAGATGTTAGCAAGAAATTGATGCGACATTATTTTTATGATTGACACAGTCGCCTAACTAGGCCTAGGCCTGTTCTAAGGCAGACTTTTAATGATGATATTAAGTGTGCACTGTCAACTTAATCTATAGTTAGTACTTATTTTTTAAACTACAAATATTTACGCATATACAAATATGGATAGATACTTATATACATCTATAGACTGATAAAATATATATCCATATATGCACACATACACATACATATATTTATACGAAAATAATAATAGTAGTATTAACCGTGTACTTTACATTACATCACCTTACATTACATTACATTTACTTCGTGTACAATTGGCGTCTAAAAACCGTTCTTAGACGTGTCAAAATATTTGTGTTCTAAGTAGTAAGTCTCATTACTATTATAATCTTTAGTTAACGTACATATGTTATCAAAAAGAAAAAAAATGTATCTAAGAAACTTTGGAACCTACTAAAAGTTATTTGTCGTAAAATCTTATTACAAAACAAATAAAGGCTTCTACAAATTTAGGGCTTATATAAAAATAAAGGCTTTATATTGTCACATACAGTGTCCAATCAATGTGATATATAACATTGGAAAGCTCAAAGTACTCCGAATAATAAAATCACGCCCATTAATTTAATGAAAAACAAAGTTTCAATACTTGGACTTTCGTTTGCTGGTTCCAAACCTGTACAATAATTGAGAAACGAAAAATTTCATAGCGAACTTTAGTCGATTTCATAAATGTAGGGTTCGATGTTAGCGCGCTCGATCGATAACTTCAAGTAGTCGACTACTAGAGCTGTCAACTACAACCGGCGAACCCGTCACCTCAGGAAGTTTTAACGAAATATGATCCTTACATCTCCCGTAAAGTGAGCGCAGAAGACTTAGGAAAAACAGTCCACTGTTAAGCTCCGCCACTTGCCCATAAAAGGCCAACGCCTTATCCGGGAGATAACCAGGTATGTTACCCAGCGGGCCGACACTCGCGCCCCCAGTTGCGACCAGATTACTTCGGTCTCCCGACTGGTTACGAGTTCGCTCGTTACAAAGTCGCTTGCGCGGTCCTCTCTCTCACGAAGCGGTGAAACGGTGTAAACCGAATCTATCGCGGACCACGGCATCCTTTGTCCGGCTCTTCACCCGGAATCGGGTAGCCGATGGTCGTCAAGAGCAGTCGCCGTAAGGTCAGAAACCACCCCCGCTCTATAGGAAACAGTACTGCTTTCAGACTCCCTTGACTATTAGTCAGAATGCACAATCGATTGGCTTACGCCGCACGGTGCGCAGACCCTCCAGGAGCGCCAGAAGATTGACTCCTAGGGGAAACTAGCCCTAAGGCCATGGTCCTACCCGGGCTAGCGCTTCACCTGTGAGTGTGACCAACTCAGCAAGGGCCCATTAGCTCCCGACTAATGTAGTCGGGAATAATAGTAGTCGACTATATGGTATATGGGCTAGAAGCTAGCCCATGTACTATGCCCTATAGTACAAGGGCTAGGGGCTGAGGGCGGACGATCGTCCATCGGTCATGTGACATGTGTTTGTCGCGCGCCCTTGGTTTGATCGACCAGTCGTTGCTCGTCGTCATCTAGAAAACAAGCGACATATCGCTCATTTGATGCAACAATGACGTAATTACACTTTTGGTAATTTTACAGGGGAGCCAATCAAAGATTCGTATGATAGGTATGGTATTATGAAGGGACCTTTAACAATCGTCGTGATTTTAAATATAAGTTCAATATGTGTAGTTTCTACTATAGTCCCAATCTACTCGGTACATTGTACATAACCTGAATTATATACTTTAGAAAAGAAGGCATCAGTAAATACGTCACTGTTGTTTCAGAATTCAATTTTAAAAATAACGCGTTCGCTAGGAAATTTTGGGTTTGTGACAAAATAAAACTAAATAATTGAATTACTCGACAGAAAACATTTATTTATGAATGTTTAATAAAGTAACGTAGTAACAACCATGTAGGTAACAACCATCTTATGTTCAATAGGTACTTACTAAAGGAACAAGAACATCTTACATATTACTGAACTATGATCACAATTTGTCTTATTGGCACGAAATCACTGATTATTTACTTATTACCTACTTTTAATTAAGTGCCAGTATACGCGCAACTGGCCTTTCAGACGTTGTAGCAATAGAAATAGCGCCATTTTACTCAATTCAACAATGACACTCGCGCCATTTCGCAGCAAATCACCACAAATTCAATTCTGTCGATGTTTCTCCCGATGTAAATAGTCTTTCCACACATTTTGACATATTTAACTTGTTTTTGAAAAAAGGGTATTTACGTCATTGTTGCACCAAATGAGCGATATGGTGGCGTGAATTTGAAATCAGTTGATTTTAAAGGCGGAGCGAAACAGAAACCTGACTCCGGTGCCATTCAAAAGCACGCATTTTCACCTTACTTTATGAGATACTACTCTGCGGAAGTGTAAAATAGGTAACGCAAAGTCTTGCTAATGCTGACTGTTTTTTAGGCTTTTCGTAAAATAGAAAAAATTGAACATTTGTACGCATAATGATATATTTTTTCTATAATAACTCCTCGGTGGAGGAGCAATGACGATATGCCAAACACGACACAAAACTTACAGAGAAAATCAAGGGGTCAACGAAAATGAACATTTTACGATGCAAGCAGATGATAAGGAATTAAACCGTAAAAAGCAGCTTGGAATCATGCATTGAAAGTAAATTATTTAGTGGCTAATTTGTAAGTTTACTTTCCACACTTTGTTAAAAAATTATAATAAACACCTACTTTTAGTCAACCACGTGAGAATATTTTTTTTCAAATATCTTACTAAAAACTGGCAAAAGTGATATAGGGCGGGGATTATCCATGTTGTCTCAACATTCCTCATATGTATCAATTTTCCATTTTCAAATCCATGAGAAAGAATCCATATTCCAAACAATAACTAAAAATAACCGACAATTTGTAAGCGATGCTAGTAACAAGATTTTTGTGTAGATATTTCACAGATCAGTAGAATTTTTACATTTTATATCTTTAGCGACTTTTACTATTTCGTCAGAAGTGATAGGATAAAAGCCTAATCATATTGGGTTCTATGTATTGCAATAGGTATCAAGTAAGCTTAAAGCTGTCCAGTATGCTGTGTATAAACAAGTTATATTTCTAGGTTAGGTTATACTACTGTTGATGGAGTTAGTGTTATACTACGGATGAGGTCCCTTTCAGTTTCGAGGTTAAAAACCTCGGTGTCCATATGGACGACAACCTCTCATGGCGGCCACATATTCGAGAAATGCGACGCAAAGTCTTCGGCCGATTTCATTCGCTGAATAGGCTGAAAAATATCCTCCCGGAGGAGAGCAAGATTACGATTTGTCAGTCTGCTCTTCTCCTCCTTCTGGAATATGGAGATGCCGCATTTCTCGACCTCACAGAGGAGTTATCCACCAAAGTTGAGCGTCTCCAAAATGTTTGCATTCGGTATATCCATGGCCTCAGAAAATTTGACCACTTCACGGAGTACAAAGAGAAGCTTCACTGGCTGTCGACCAGGGAGAAAAGAGACATGCGAGTTCTCTGTATGCTTTTCAAAGTCTTGGATGGCGTCGCTCCCAATTATCTTACCGGCAAATTTACTGCACTATCGGCTCATGGACGCCCTCTGAGATCAAAAAACAACCTGCTACTCTCTATCCCTAGTCACAGCAGTGACTTCTTCTCATTCTCTTTCACCGTGAATGGAGCCCGTCTTTGGAATGCTTTGCCGAAAAATGTGAGAACCGCGCCAAGCATAACAACTTTTAAAAACAGACTCAGAGAGCATTTGAAATCCTCCAGATAAATTCCCTTTCCCCTCCCATTCCCCCCCCCCTTTTAAAACTTTAGGGTCCTTATAGGAGGTGTTAGATTATTTTGATGTGGCAAATCTGTGCCCACAAAGAGTAAAGTATATATTTCTTTCTATCCTCCTTTTTTTATTTGTCATACTCTTTATATAGGTTAATTTATGTAGTATACTCGCAAATAATGTTCATACAATAGTATAGGTTAGCTCTAAAATATTGCCTGCAGGCAATAAGGTCGCCTTTTCTTAAGAATAAAGAGTTTTATTATTATTATTATTATTATTACTGTTCCCCATCGTCCCTAACGTGACCCTGTCTCGTTCATACGGACTAATTTCCGATTTTAGTCACAAAGAAACGCAATCGAGCCCATTGCCTGGCAATGAGATGCTGTTCAAATAGATCGACACTGTTGTCGATCCTGAATAAGCAGTCAACTATTCTGCTGAATACTTGAATTCACTGGATTTATCGGGAATGCCACCACATAAATTACGATAAAAACTAAAAAACTGGTTCAGTAATCATTTTGCTTCGGAATTTGAATGCACTTAAGCTATGCAATGACGAGGGATTAGTCATAAAAAATCATAGACAATTTCCTTGTAGCTACTATTTCGAACGGCAAGTTCCAGGGTGAAGTGGTTCTCCTACCATGGATCCCAATGATCCAATCTGACTCGCCCATTTCGTTCAGAAGTCTGTAATATCCAATTTGCTTGGCATTCGTATTGACTATTAATATATCACAGGGGCAAACAATATCCATATGTTGGTTGGAATGAAAAAATCCGTGCTTCTCACTTGGTCATTTATATGTTGCGTGCTCTCGTGTTGGCAAACCGTCAAGTTTGTTTATTTCACACCTCAGGGACTGACGAAAAATATTGTTCATCAACTCGCATTAGATAAAAACAAAATAAACATTATTTCAATTCTTTATTAAGAAATCACACAGTATTACGGTATAATATTTTTTTACATGTATGCAGATTTACAACAAATAAAACCGGTTACGGATCTCATTAAAATTACATATATTACGTTTTTTTTAAATACTACTTTATAAAACTAATGTACCTTCAATTTTAGAACTATATAGGTAAGAGTCTAGTATGCAGGGTGTGTGTGTATGTGTTTGTGGGAGGGTGTTGAGCGTGTAAGTGTGGAGTGTGATCATGTATGATATTAGTAGTGGCATATATAAAATATAGTATTAATAATAATAATCAATAAAAATAGCTAAAAACGAATAGTCAGCTTATTATATCGGTTAGGGTTTGATTTACGGAGTATTTGTAAGTGATTATGGAATTATTAAACATATCAATACCATTTAAATGGGTATTATAAAGCTCACAGCAGCGTGTGAGTACTCCATTTCTTGATGCATTAGTTTTGAAACGCGGCAATCGAAACAGGTCAAATTGGCGTGTGGTCCTCATTGGGGCGTTAATATTGATCTCTCCCACCAGGTCAGAGCAATCGAATATACCATTCATTATTTATTTTAGTAATAAGATTGTACATTTATTTCAAAACTTTATTTTTTACATTTGTTGTATCATGATGGCGATGGAAATGAATTGTTTTTTTTTTGCTATTATTTATCCAAAATGAAAATAATCGAAATTTGCATCATACGACTATGTTATTGGTAAGTCATCACATTCTTCTGCTACTCTCAGTCTAACTTCGGTGTACATAATTGTTCAGTTAATCCACAGTGTAGGTAGATGTTCCCATTTTCATGAGTTGCCATTATGTCCAGTCGCATGTATATCCATTATAAGCCCACGTACCAACTGAGCCACGAAGTCTTATTCATACAGCTAATACATATGAAAAAAATCCAACTGTTATTTATATACTTGACATTTACACACATACAAAAACAGAAATATATTTTTTGCAGTCACTTGATTATACTAACCACCAATCTCACGAAATTTATCGCCATCTCTTTTGACAAATGTGACAACGACGAGCTCCAAATACCGTCTGGCCATGACACAGAATTGAAGGGGAAGGATAAAGAGAAATTGCACTCGTTTTTCGATTTCTCTTTGGAAAACAGCAAATCGCACAATGACGAAACAAAAAGATTGATATGTCGAACTCAATGGGGAGTTAATGGGCCCTTGTTGAGTTGGCCACGAAGACCAATTCTGTTCAAGGTTTGTCACACTCACGGGTCAACACCTATCCGACGGCCTCCACGCATGAAGTGCGAGCCTGGGTAGGACTCTGGCCTTATGGTTAGTTTTCCCTGGGAATCAACCTTCTGGCGCTCCTGGACAGTCTGCGCACCGTGCGGCATAAGCCAATCGATTGCGCTCTCTGACTAACAGTCGGGGGAGTCTGGAAGCAGTACTGTTTCCTATAGATCGGGGGTGGTTGCGGACCTTACGGCGACTGCTCTTGAAACGACCATCGGCACCCGATCCTGGGTGAACAGTCGGGCAAAGGATGCCGTGGTCCGCGATAGATTTGGTATACACCGTTTCACCGCTTCGTAAGGGAGAGGACCGCGCAAGCGACCTCGAACTCGTAACCAATCGAGAGACTAATCTGGTCGCAATTGGAAGTAAGGGCGTGAGTGTGAGCCCGTTGGGTAACACTCCTGGCTATCTCGCGGTTAAGGCGTTGACCTCTTACGGGTTTGTGCCCGAGCTAGACGGTGGACTGTTTTGTTCAAGTCTTCTGCGCTCACTCCAGGGAGATAGAACTTATAATCGTTAAAACTTCCTGAGGTGACGGGCTCGCCCTCTGTAGTCGACAACCCTAGTTGTCGAACTCCAATAGTTTATCGAAAATTTGAAAATTGAAAAAACATTTGATGTACCCGCTAATAGCAGGCAAGCAAAAGTTCGACCAGGACTACGTGTGTCGTGTAGAAATTCGTTTGGTACGGATTTGCAATAATTCAACGGGGGTGCAATAGTGGCCGACTTTTTTAACCGTTATTAAAAAGTCGAAATTAGGTTAACATGCTCAATTCAGATAATTTAAATATAAGTTTTAGAGGGTTAGAATACATTTAACCAACTTGAGTGGAGAACTCATAAATGCAACCCCCCTGTACCACCTTCCAAAGAACTGAAGTAAAACTTACTTACCCACACATTTCTTCAATTACACGCAAATGAGGATAATCGATTCATTCGCATCTTAAAGAAAAACGACAAGGACGAGTCAAAAAACACTTTAAAACATCAGAAAAAAAATATTATTTTTAGATATTTATAATGTTGAATATATTTTTTTTCTCATGGAACTCAGTGCCAATTACAGTAATTTAGAAATTAATTATCTTATAAATGACTTACTTTTATATTCCGTAGTTTATGATTCAACCATAGATTCAGATTTGATTAGAGCATAACAAGAATAGGTAAAATTCAAAGCAGATTGAAAAGTCTGCATTGATAATATGATCAATTTTGCAGCGGTTAGATAACATGGCTTAGACGCCATCACCATTATGATAGACAAGTCTTTGCGATTGTGAGGAGAAACCAAATACCAGTCAGCCATATAGATAGACTCCAAGACTATTATTATATTAGAAAACCACAATGTTCTCCGAGCATCACAATTAGTGACGCTACTTTTATGACAAATGAAATTTCACTGTTTGGACTTTCGTCTGCTGGTTCCAAGCCTATAAAAAAAAGAGAAATAAAAAATATATTGCGATCTGTTTTTCAATGTATGAATAAACAATTTATTTTCCCCAGAAATTTCCCCCTTAATATATAAGAAGTTAGTCTATACTAATATTATAAACAGGTAAAGCTTGTTAGTTTATGTGGTTGCAGGAAGTAATCTCTGGATCTCTGGATCTACTGGATCTACTGATCTACCGATTTTTAAAAAAAAATACCAATAGAAATCCACGTTGGTTGTGAGTGTTATAAGCTATATATTAACAGAAAAATGAAAAGTCGGATTTGCAAAGTATGTCGGAGAAAAAACGGTCGAATGAAAACGTTTCTTACGAACGCTGCCTTAACGATGAGATATATATGATTGAGTTCCAGAGAAAAGTTCTAGAGCTTGATAATGCCTACAAAATAGTCAGCGACAGCATACGTCTAACTTTTATACTTAAGTCACAAAAAATAGTTTTTTATATTGAAAAATATATTTAAATCATTAGGCCATATGTATTGGTCATATTATCAACAATTATGAATTCTTATTAAAATAAGTAAATTTATCGTCTCAAGTGTTTAAAACAAAAGTTTTTTTCGTTTTACTGCATATAACTTCCTTTTTACTGCAAAAATAGTTAAAGAGATAATACGACATAGGTATGGAACCGCGACCGTATCTCGGGTTGGAACTCCTGAAAGACAATATATTTTGGTACCAAATAATAATATTAGGTACATCTAATATAGTATACAGAGAAATTTTTAACAATTGAAATCAACATAATTTTTCAAATAATAATTATTTCATTCATTCATTTGAAACCCGGTAATATAGCCGAATTGGCATGCAAATACATATGCAGTAAAAATATAACCCTCCTTTTGGCAGTCAGGATATAAATCATAGTACTCAGTACTAACCGAATGACACTCATGATTTCATTACAAGTAAAAATGTTTACCACCCAACGAAGTGGGCACGGGTCAGCTAGTTCTATGATAAAATGGAAGTTTTCGCTGAAGAAGTGTTAATGCATCAATTAGAGTTTTTATTAGAAACCCTTTGCAATTAAATTTTATTGATGGCGAAGGCACGAAAGCGAGAGCCGCAGACCCGAGCACCTAGCTGAGGGGGTAACAAATAAAAAACCAATAGCGTTTTTCGAAGGCACATGCTAACTTCTATAATATCAATATATTATACTTCTTTTTTAATTTCCCATTAAACAAAGTGGAGTAATATCGAATAATTGACGTCATCTCAGAACTCCTTTATTTATGTACCGATTTAGACAATTCTTTATTTATTTGAAAGGATATACATCCAGATTGGAGTCATTTTGTCAAAATTCTGTCCTGATGATGGGATCCATGAGGAATTGAGGGAACTCTTAAAATATAATCATATAAAGTTAAATATTTACAAGTTGGTTCAGTTCCGATGACAATGCATTTTTTTATGGTGAGCATGACCTGATTCTACAACTACAACGGGTTGTCAACTACAACGGGTGTCAACTACAACGGGTGAACCCGTCACCTCAGGAAGTTTTAACGATTAGTCGTTCTATCTCCCTGGAGTGAGGGCAGAAGACTTGTACAAAACAGTCC
This sequence comes from Micropterix aruncella, assembly GCA_944548615.1. Taxonomy (NCBI): domain Eukaryota; kingdom Metazoa; phylum Arthropoda; class Insecta; order Lepidoptera; family Micropterigidae; genus Micropterix; species Micropterix aruncella. Next base: position 13,790,479 of record OX155972.1, on the reverse strand, counting down.
ACCGTCAAGGTCCGCCACATACCCGTAAGAGGCCAACGCCTTAATCGCGAGATAGCCAGGAGTGTTACCCCTACTACACTCACGCCCTTACTTCCAATTGCGACCAGATTACTCCAGTCTCTCGATTGGTTACGAGTTCTAGGTCGCTTGCGTGGTCCTCTCCCTTACGAAGCGGTGAAAAGGTGTATACCGAATCTATCGCGGACCACGGCATCCTTTGCCCGGCTGTTCATCCAGGATCGGGTAGCCGTTGGTCGTTTCAAGAGCAGTCGCCGTAAGGTCCGCAACCACCCCGACGCCCCTCCCCTGCCCGCGACGCGAAGCTTGTCATAAACATGTTTATGGCCTGCCGCGGAGGCTCTCTGCTCAAAGCGCTCTGCTAATAGTCATACTAGAATAGACCATGCGACCAGCCGAATCGATAGATGAATATATATTTTTTTAAATCTGCAGGGCCCCCTCTATAATTGTTTAGTCGCGCATGCGAGTGATGTTATCTGATACGATACACGGCGCCGGCTACTTGAGAGCGACGTACAAATCATATGTTACGATTTTAGAATGAAATAAATATCTTACATGGAGTACCGTCTCCCAAATTTAAAAAAAACTTAACTCGGTATCTGTTTTTGAAGTATGGACGTAGCCGACGGTTTTGATACATGTAATTTTGCTACTATGATAGGAGCTAAAAAAATCCTAAAAACCTGAAAAAAGTTAATATTTGGATTTACTTAGCGTAAATTCCATTTTTGTCACTCAAGATAGCGAAGCACTATTTGAAAAAAAATCTGCGCATGGTTTTTCACATTAAATTGAGACCTATTGAAAAAATAGTAAACGAACGGCTGAAAATATCATTTCACAGTCGTCCGTTTGTATGGCAGCTTCATGATCTAATGTTGGTATCATACCTTACATTTGATTAACTCTTTCCATTAACGAATGAAACATTTAAGAGAAAAAATCGGACTACACGTTCGTGAGGTGCCGTGACTTCAGATAGACGTGGATTTTTCGTTTGTAGAATTTAAAAAAATTGCCGATCGAGGGGCGCCTTCCTAATAGTATAGACTTAGTCATATTCATAGTTGAATTATTCCAAAAACATATGTATAGGTACTCTCGAATACGTCATTTTACATAGGTGCGAAATATTCATAAATTAATATCATTTACTTTTTATCTAAAGGCAAGGTACTTTTTATTCAATTAAAAAAAATATTCGGAACTCAATTAAAACATTTCAATAATAGTCAAAAAAATTTAAAAATAATCAAGCTCGACAAGTTAGTGTTTTATTTTTTGACGGCAGCAGGTTCAACAATTTCAAGGTCAAATACAACAATAATTTTTGGTATAAACACAGCCGCATTTTGTCAATTATAATACTACCTTTATTGGGTGTGTTATGGTTATATAATTACCATTCCAAATGTCTCTTTTTGTGTTTCCATTGGCATACTGGATTTTATTCTTTTTGTTGTTTTCTCCAAGACCTTGGTGACATTCTAGACTGATTGTAGATCCCATTCGCAAGGCACCGCAACGTAATAAAATTAATTCAAACCAGTATTAATTGTACATAAATAAAAAGTATGTTTCCGTTTATTTTTTAAGCAATACGGTCATTAAAGTGACCGTCGTATTCGATGGGTGTCAGCCAGTTTGCATCCAAGAACAACGAATTCCTTCTATCAGTTTTTGCTTCTGAGACATATTTATTCATGGGTTTCCTCCACTCACGACTTTTTTCTCAGGGAAAGGCTTCATTTATTAATCACTTATTACCGTTCGTGCGATGGTTACATTTAATGATACGATGATTAATTTTAGTGGCCATTTTTTTGGGTGTTTTATGTTTTGGAGAGATTTATATTAATAAATAAAAATTGTCACTGAAAAAGTTTTAAAGAATCAATAAATCCATTTGTAATTAGATTTTGTAAGGGCCGAAGTCCCGATAACGAGAGCCGCCGACCCGAGTGCCTAACAAAAGTTACCCCTTTTCCAGGTGAATAAAAATCGCCGAAAGCCCTGGGCGACCTTAACAGCTTTCTAACAAGTACAAACAACTTTCTAACGACCTTTCTAACAAGTCCAAACACGGCTATGATACGATATTCCATCATGGAATGCCAGTGCCTATCTTCCGGCTTTATCATCAGACCTTGAAACCTAATCGTGGTCAAAGATCATTCCAAGACTTTTCTAACAAGTCCAAACACAGCTATGATACGATGTTCCATCATGAAGTTCCAGTTCATATCTTCCGACTCCATCATCAGATCAGTTCGACAGTACCATATTATTGTATTGTCATCAGAACTATGTACATACAGCTGCCAATTTTCATGACGCTACGACCCTTGGAAGATGGTTAAATTAGTTACCTTAGATTCCATTACATAGTTAGTTACATACATACAGGTCGACCTAATAAAAGCGTATATGGATCGTCTCCGGACTGAACCAAAATGTAAATTATCAACTTCATATGATAATATTTAAGGTTTCTTTTAATTCCTCGTGGATCTTATCATGAGGAGAAAATTTTATTAAAAATAAGATCAATCTGGAAGTATATCCTTTGAAATAAAAAAAGAATTTTCCAAATCGGTTCATAAATGACGGAGTTCTGAGGTAACAAACATTAAAAAAAAATGCAACCTTATTGATAACCTCCTCTCTTTTTTTGAAGTCGGTTAATAAAGAAGTTCCACTTAAATATAGAGGTACATAATTTATTTTAAACAATGGATATAAATAAGTGTAGAGTGGTCAGGCTAGTTTTTCAATGAATTTGTTTGTACGAATTACTGAACAACCTTCAAATGTTGGAAGCATAAATATCATATTAATTTACATTTTTTTGTGACTGAAATAAAATGTTTCAAAAACAATTTTTTTTAGAAACAAGGAAAATACGTATTTTTAGAATGCTGTTATAGTCCGAGACCATAGTGATACGGATTTCTGTGGTCAATTTAATAAAGGTAAGGTGCAAGAAGTGTCATTATATCGGTAAAAATATGTCGTTTGATGATTTCCATGGTAACACACTGAGTGTCAGCCAAGGCCGCCATTGCCATATAAATAAACTGCTTTAACTCAGTGGTTATCAAACCGATCTTTTTAGATTGTTGGAAAGGTTTTACTATTCAGAGCTAAATAAATGGCTCAGGAGGGCGTGGCGGCCGTGGCGGCCAAAAGCTATATGAAGCATAATTTTGTGGCCTTGCTGTGAGAACACGAAAAAGAATTTTAATACAATTATGCCGCATTTTAAAAACCCGGTCCTTAAGCAATCATTTCGCCGAAAGCAAATTGGTAAATTATTTCCATATTAATTGTAAATTATCTTTATTCTGTTACTGTTTGATTAAATAGATGATTATAAAGTATTATAAAGTATATAAAGTATTATAAAGTAAGGATTGATTAAATAGATGATTATAAAGTAAATAATTATAAAAGCCACTTACATCGTGACGAAGGACTCCCTTGGTGGGATTCGGGAATGCTTTGGTGTAACAAACGAGAATGATAGATGTCTCTCACTTGCGGAAAGAGAAGTAGTTGTAAAATGGGCCCAACTAAACCTACTTCTCTTTCCGCAAGTGAGAGACATCTATCATTCTCGTTTGTTACACCAAAGCATTCCCGAATCCCACGAAGGGAGTCCTTCGTCACGATGTAAGTGGCTTTTATAATTATTTACTTTATAATCATTTATTTAATCAATTCTAAAAAGAATATATACACAAAACTATCAAATATATCAATATATATATATGTATATATATATATATATATATATATATATATATATATATATATATATATATATATATATATATATATATATATATATATATATATATATATATATATATATATATATATATATATATATATATATATATATATATATATATATATATATATATATATATATATATATATATATATATATATATATATATATATATATATATATATATATATATATATATATATATATATATATATATATATATATATATATATATATATATATATTTATATAGATATATATATATATATATATATATATATATATATATATATATATATATATATATATATATATATATATATATATATATATATATATATATATATATATATATATATATATATATATATATATATATATATATATATATATATATATATATATATATATATATATATATATATATATATATATATATATATATATATATATATATATATATATAGATATATATATATATATATATATATATATATATATATATATATATATATATATATATATATATATATATATATATATATATATATATATATATATATATATATATATATATATATATATATATATATATATATATATGTACCGGAGACCTCCCAACCTCCGTGATATTCTGTCCCGCACAGCCACTAGCGCCAGCATCAGCACTCCATCACCGCCAGGCTCCTTCCCTTGTAATAAGAGCCGATGTAAAACGTGTCCTATTCATTTTCCCGCCACCGAGTTCACTAGCCCTGATACTACTGAAGTCTACAAAATCAGCACACATGCGGACTGCGCTTCGCAAAACTGCATTTACCACCTACAATGCAGATTTTGTGATGCATTTTATGTAGGTGAAACTACCAATAGACTCAATCTTCGCATGAATAATCATCGTTGCTCAGCCAAAGGAGGCGTATCAAGTCTTCCAATCCCCACCCACGCGCGATCGCATGGCAAAAGCTTCGATGAGTGTTTCACTGTGAAAGTTATTAGGGCATTCCCGGAAAATACACCGGAAATAAAACTTAAAACGTGGGAACTTGGACATATATGGGTACTAGGAGCTTGCCAGGGGTGCGGACTAAACGTCCAACACTGAGTGTCCCATTATTAACACATATCAAAACGAAATTAACATATTCATCGCATACACACATCCACACAATCCAACACACATACTCACACACACTCACCTCCCCACACATATGTAGTTCAAACACTTTTAACACACATGCACTACAACTATTTTTTATATATTTTTTTAATAAAATTTAAAAAAATATGTATTATTTTTATAATTCAAAATTAAACCATTTTAATTTAAATTCACATTATCATCCCACCAAATCACCATTCTCCCAGTACCACAGAAGAAAAGCGGGTAGCCGTTGGTGACAGCAGCGGATGCCAGTATTCTTCTCGCCGCTGAGGAAGGAGCCACGGGCTCCGAAACGTTCGGCTAAGGACGAAAGCGTGGACGTAAAAGGCGTCCGGCTAAGGTACTCAACTCTATCCCTTTTACTAACCAAAAACCCTAAAGTGTATATATATATATATATATATATATATATATATATATATATATATATATATATATATATATATATATATATATATATATATATATATATATATATATATATATATATATATATATATATATATATATATATATACGAGTGGTATTACCCGGCGTTGCCCGTGTTATATCTTTTCTCAAATACCAATGTATACCAATTTTCATGGCGATCGGTTGAGCAGTATAGAAGTTGGTGTGCTGCAGCGCCGTCTAGTTGAAAGTTGCAACAAAGCGGATATATATAAAAACCTTAACCATGAAAAAATACATATATATGCCAACTTTCATGGTGATCGGTCAAACGGTTTCGGAGTCTATTAAACTCGGACAGACGGGCATACAGATATACCAACATCCATTTTTATATTATATTATTTTTTAAAAAATTAAACTTTGCCTGTTTTTAAAATTTAAACTTTGAATGCCTATATCTCGCTTATTTATAGCGACCGACACAATTTTCTTCCAGATTTAGCATTAACATGAAAAAAATTGGAGAGAGGTTCCTATACTGCAGTTATTCCACTTTTATAACTATGTGATAATACTTACATGTATATATTTTAATTAAAGAGTTTTGAACAATGAAGCACAAATAATTAAAAAGCAGGAATAATTTCACTGTATTACCTTCACAATATTTTGAATTTAGAATAACGCTTGGCCGACTATGACGTTTGTAGGTTTAACATAGCAGCGCCATCTATGGATTACTCAATAGATAACGCCATCTGTTAAAATCGTTTGGAACTAACAGATAATTGCGAATGTCAAATAATAGACATTGCAATAAAATAATATCGCGACTATAAATTAAGACGTAAGCTATCCTATCTTTCAAGTTGGATCAAACTGCACATTGTGTGCAAATTTGATTCAAATCGGTTAAGTAGTTTAGGAGTCCATCGCGGACAAACAACGTGACACGTAATTATATTATATATATATATATATATATATATATATATATATATATATATATATATATATATATAATATATATATATATATATATATATATATATATATATATATATATATATATATATATATATATATATATATATATATATATATATCCTACTAATATTATAAACGCGAAAGTTTGTAAGAATGTAATGGATGTTTGTTACTCTTTCACGCAAAAACTACTGAATAGATTTTGATGAAACTTTACAATAATATAGCTTACACATCAGAATAACAGATAGGCTATAATTTGTAAAGATATAGTGTGAATTACCTAAAATATAACGATAACTCTCAAGTAAGTGGGGAAAAAATCTAAGAAATTGATATTCGAAATTTAAATTCTAAACGTCAACATATATTTTGAAAATTTTCTCAACAATAAATAATAAATTTTGAAAATATAGTGCAATTCGGTAGTAAAAGTAACCCGAGCAGGTTGCCACAAGCCTAGGAAATGGAAATATTTTCCTGAAAGTGTGGAGCTCGCCAAGACGTGTGGTCGACGTGGCGGGTATCGGGCTAAATACCTCCAATCATGATGATGAACAGTACAACCTTATCACGGCCCCCAGTCCCCAGCAGTCCCACTAGCCCGAGCCACTGCAGCGGTTACGGTAACGGCGGGGCAGGGGGTGCTAAGAATCTCTGGGTACGATCAGGCTGCCAAACCAAACTAACCGATCCGGATGGAGAGTTATTGGAGAGGCGTATGCCTAACGGTGGGCGAATGCGCGCTGATGATGATGAAGAAGAAGAAGTAGGAAAAAAATCTGCCATCTGCGAGCTATTCTGGCGTGCGCCGCTAAAACCGTTGGAGTTACACGTATATAATATACAATGGAAATGTTTATCTTAAATAGTCCTAAAAAAAAGCCAGCGACAGCATATATCTATATATGTGTAAGCCATTATCGCCAAAATAGTGAACCATAAATACAATAAAAAAATTAAATTTATTTCTAACGCACATTTGGTAGTAATAAATTGATTATTATATCAAAATAAATACTTTTATCACATCTGGTATCTAAAGTAGATAAATTTTGTCTTTTACAGTACCTACATCATTTGGACAAAT
>OX155972.1:13670527-13778027 GCA_944548615.1 Micropterix aruncella | reverse complement strand
TAGGGGAGAGTACGCATGAACCAGACATTTTTGAAGAAAGTGTCATAGCTAAGTTGGATTTTGAATTAAGTGAAAGACAACCAAAATAGGTCAAATTACGATGTTTTCAGCCTCTTTTTGCATTAAAGAAAAAATAAAGCAATGCCTTTAGATGCATATAAATGTAATTAAAAAAAATATCCGTTTCACGGAACGGTTTCCATGAAACGGACATGGGGTCCTATGAAGTGGACATAGTAATGTGGACATGTTTATCAGCAGAATAAACAACAGAATTAAAAATGTAATATTTTGATAATGAAATACACGAAATAGACATAAAAACAATTGCACACATTAAATTACAATGAAACAGTGTATAGTAATCAAATGGTTTTATAACAAATATAATAATCAGATAAATAACACTTTTTGAAAAAAAAAAATAGTTTTCCTTTTACACCACGTGTTTCATGTACACATATCTGGCATACTTTGCACCTCAGCCAATCTTCTTGACTGACCGCACATGCTTTATGGCAGAGAGGACATGTGCTGTTTACTTTCGATGACTTTTCGAGGACTGAGGATTTGTTTTTTCTTTCCTTGATATCGTTTGGTAACATTTCAAACAATGTATCAGAATCTATTAGGCCTTCACTATTACCAGAATCATGTAAATATATTGACTAATTAGATTCTTCTGAGGTAGTGGAAAGGTTTGATGGAAGGCGAGTGCATTGTCGTTTTGCAGTTTTTGCAGTTACACTTGTGGCAGTTTTTTTTTTGTTGCAACACTCTTTTTGTTAGACTTTGATTGCTTAATTAATGTTTTTTCTACCAATTTATCTTTTTCCGGCGTGTCTGTAATAATTGATGATGAGCATTTCTTTAGGTTATTTCTCATGGTTTTTCTTTTTCCTGCCTTTGAGCCGCAATGTTACCGCGGAGCCAAATATAACGAAACTTCGTCAGAAAGTGATGATGAAGATTGAAGGGATGAGTATACTTTTTTTGTTTTTATTTTTCTTGTATCACCTCATAATAAATAGCAGTAGTAAAGAAATGTTTTTAAATGTCATTAACATGTCCTAAAATTACCATTTTTTTTTTAAAAGTTTCATTTTTGTATGTAAATATGTAACGTAGTTACTTAAAGTTTGTAATTTAATAAATAATATGTTTTAAACATGTTTGTCATTCTATTTGGGATAGTTAGATTCTGATTAGAAAGAAAAATAATTTTGTCCGCCCGGATTTTGCAAATATCTGTATGTGCGACGGTCTGATTTGTTGAGACATGAACTTAATTTTTCGAAAGATTTGAGAAATGAAATATAATTAAAATCTCCGTGTTTCGATGACATCATACATGCAGTTTGGATTTCGCCATGAATATAGCCGAAGACTTCAGCACATTCATTGATTTTGTCTTTCCTAACGTAAGCAGTTCTCCTATCAAAAGCGTCAACCATAATATTCTGCATTGGTGACCGTGATCACACAAGATAGCTCTCATCTTTGACAGCTTCAAAGAGTCGAGAAAACCCTTCACCATAAGAAACTACAAAAGAGGATTGATGTCTATATTTGTTAATCCTTTGATTGGAATTCTTATTCTAGAAGAAGTTCTGATGAAAATAATTCATCTGCATTATTTATCGAGTACTTCAAATATTGGTTCGACATATTCTTCCATCTTGAATGAGTACTTCGGATTAACCGCCGCTGTAGCAATGAATGTCTCGATGACATACATTGTCGTTAAAATCAGGTTAATTGAACGCTATCGTTATCGTGATCCTTGCATCCCTATCTTAATATAGGTTACGTGGAGCAAATAATAACTAAAGTGATTGGCTAAGAGTTAACCAGGACGGCGAAAAATTCGTTAAAACAAGAAAAAACTTAAGTTTGAGAGTATTAGAAGAAGGATCTGTGAGTAGAGACGGACCTTATTCCAAACGCTTTTAGATTATATAAGTCAGATATTCCATTTATTATATAGAACAAGAGAAAAGCCAATCACGCAGCATTTACTTGCCTAACATACATGCGTACCGCTAGGCGCGCCGACGGCCGTCGGAAAGGCTGTGGTTTTCAATGCGCGTATTAGATGCGTTGCGATTTAGGTGACTTGAGTTTTAGAATTGATGCGCAACGCAGCATAGTTTAGTCATGTGGTTTCCTACACTGCGTACAACACAATGTCACATCGTTTTAGCAGCAGTTCACAATGTTTTGTCGGAAAAAGAGGTTGTTGCGTGCTTTACTGCTATACACAGAAATAGATAATGATATTGATGTACTAACTGAAAAAGCGTTTAAAGTCAATTTTGTAGTCAGTGTGGTTCAACTACCACAATATATTGCAGCCAGATACTAGGTTAATAAGCTCTTCGTCATCTTGATTATTGAACTTAGAGACAAATTTGCCCTTACCACGTGCCGTATAAGTCGAACTACTTGCTTGTACAACCGTCTATTGTACGTATCGTCTATTACGAAGCCCAACAGAAAATGACTGCTCCTAGAGTAGTGCAGGGTCAATGACGCAGCTACAGCTGCGCGCGCATGGGCTCGCATCTAGTGCGCAGTCTAGGAAACCACTAAAATGAAATCTCATAAGACTTAGATGCGCTTACGCAGCACATCTAATGCACGCCTTGAAAATCACAGCCTAAACTGCGCAAATCGACACTCATCCGCAGCAGAGAATCCGTAGCGTAGCCGTTAGCTTGAGAGCACTAGTGAGAGCGAACCTATAACTAGTGAGAAAAACTTAGCAGTCAACATGACCTGCGATAAATGTTCCTAATAAGTGGCAAATCATTATAAACTAACTTGCGCACATCGTAGGTAACATCTATGCCTGCGCAAAAATGCCAAAAATTTACTTAATTGGAAATACAAATGTATGTATGAACGATTATATTACAGTATTTTTGCGGTTACTTTTTAGCATTGTTGAAAGTAATTTTGTTCTATTTTTTATCTATTCAAATTGAGTAGGGAGTCTCGTACTTTACTCGTACCTATATTTGCCTCATAGAAAGGTTCAGCCTAGTTGCGTCCCTCAACAATATTGACATATCGTGAAGAAATACACTTATCTGGCCTTCTAAATTACATAGGCTTTTTATGTAGTTGAGAAATAGAATAGGTCCGAGAATAGAAACCTGGGGAACACCGAATAGCAGGAATTCTGGCATACTTTTTAAAACCTCATGTAAACTACATAATTCCCCTACGTCAAAAAGCTCGCGAATCAGGAACGAGAAAAATACTCGAGTCCTACTTCCGTATAGCTTTGAAGAAGCTTATTTTGCGAAAGCGAATCGAATGCATTTGGAAGGTCCATAAAGACCACCATACATTTTCTACCCTAACAAACATAACAATTAATTGAAGTAGTAACATTCCCTATTGCATCCGTATTACCCATTCCCTCTCTAATTCCAAATTCATTGTCTGAAAGAATGTTTTCTTCCGACCTATTTCATTTGGTATTCTTAGAATATTAGAAAATACATTTGTTAACTTGTAGGATATGTAGTTTTTTGGAAGATAGAAATTTACATTTCTGAAAAAAAAAACAAGAGATGTTACATATTCTAAATAAAACAAAAAAAAAATACGTGTGGCACTCGGGGACTGCCGCGGTAAAGCTATTGCATAGCATTTTTAACAACTTATGCAATTATAATTATTTATTAAGCTATTGCATAGCTTTTATCGCGGGCCTTAGACCAGCGCGGCGACTGAAGAAGAAATTTCTTAACGAAAATGAATGATTTTAAACTGATAATTACGTCTAAACGAGTACTGCTTAAAATTCGAAAAAAATATATGTTAAACAAGAACATTTTCCTAATATTCTTAGCTTTGAATAATTTTGATTTTGTTTATATTACATAGTGTAATTAATTTGTGAAATTAGGTCTAACCGAACACAAAAACGACTACTACGCAAATACTATCTGGCGTATTATTATGAAACCTGCACCATTTTAAAGATAATTTAATTATCTATCTTTTTATCTACGATTTTTTTGAACCATCCGGTTTTTTTGCTTTATTGAATAAAAAATTCGTGCGCGGCGCTCTCTCGGAAGACGTTTAAATTATTCCGAATCATTTGCTTCCGCAGATGATTCGGAATAATTTCAACGTTTTACGATAGAGCGCAGTTATCTGATATCAGAAAAAATAAAATAAATAAATAATTATAATTGCATAAGTTGTTAAAAATGCTATGCAATAGCTTTACCGCGGCAGTCCCCGAGTGCCACACGTATTTTTTATTTTATTTTTTCTGATATCAGATAACTGCGCTCTATCGGAAAACGTTGAAATTATTCCGAATCCACAAATGATTCGGAATAATTTCAACGTTTTCCGATAGAGCGCAGTTATCTGATATCAGAAAAAATAAAATAAAAAATACGTGTGGCACTCGGGGACTGCCGCGGTAAAGCTATTGCATAGCATTTTTAACAACTTATGCAATTATAATTATTTATTTATTTTATTTTTTCTGATATCAGATAACTGCGCTCTATCGTAAAACGTTGAAATTATTCCGAATCATCTGCGGAAGCAAATGATTCGGAATAATTTAAACGTCTTCCGATAGAGCGCCGCGCACGAATTTTTTATTCAATAAAGCAAAAAAACCGGATGGTTCAAAAAAATCGTAGATAAAAAGATAGATAATTAAATTATCTTTAAAATGGTGCAGGTTTCATAATAATACGCCAGATAGTATTTGCGTAGTAGTCGTTTTTGTGTTCGGTTAGACCTAATTTCACAAATTAATTACACTATGTCATATAAATAAAATGTAAAATATTCAAAGCTACGAATATTAGGAAAATGTTCTTGTTTAACATATATTTTTTTCGAATCGTAAGCAGTACTCGTTTAGACGTAATTATCAGTTTAAAATCATTAATTTTCGTTAAGAAATTTTTCATTCGGTCGCCGCGCTGGCCTAGGCCCGCGATAAAAGCTATGCAATAGCTTAAAAATTTGGAAAAGCGATATTCAAAAGTGAAATTATTGGTTATTAAAATCCAAGGAAGAATTATAACAGCGTTACAAAACACCTGATAGCTATTGTATGCAGTCTGAGTAAAAGAAACTTAACAAATTGCTCCCACTTTTCTTCCCGAAACTGCGACTTCCGTTCGCAGAAACATTTACAGACTTCTATGCTGGGTAGCTGAGAATCGCAGACACGGTCACTTATGTATCTACGTTAGATATAAGACATAGCACTAAATAAGGATATTAAATTATGTATAATTACCTAACAACATCCAGTTTCAAACTCATTTTATGGAAATGTTCGAAAAATAGTCTCATCGAAGTCGTAATGCTTCCCGATACCCAGTAAATCATAACGTTGTCTAGAAGGTCAACAAGATTAAAATTCTTGGTGAGGCCACCGTCTGGTAATTTTCTGAAGTCTTTGTTCGTCCATGTAGAAAATTTCTCAAGGATGTAGGCTGCTAAACCAGCTGGGGAGTCGCGAAGCACCATACCTAAAAAAAAAAGTTTTAATAAGAGTTTTGATATTCTCATTCAAGTAGTTGAATTTCTTTTTGTGTTTTTGTAAATTTGTTTAAAAAAAAACATGGAATTCAATAAACCTAAAAATAAGGCATATGACTCCTTTTATACTACAATTTGCCCACATAAACCTCTAGCCCCAATAACCCTGGCGATATGGTCGGAAGATATTGCCACTTGGCGATAAGCCCACCACACTGTACTCTTTTGTGTGTGCAATACAGCTTTCCAAACAAACAAACAAATTTAAAGTAGGTCGGCAGACAAATGTCAACCTGGCATTCAAAATTATGTAGGCGGACGCATCTTATTGCACCACAGTGGAGTTACAATCATATTACTAAGTTGCGAATATATTCAGTTTAGTCTACATGCAGCGTGCATAATACTGCCAGATTTATAAACTCGGCAACCTCATTTCACATGCCAGGAATGCACATACACCATAATACCCATATTTTTCGAGCAAGGTTACAAGACTTATCGGATTATTGTCCTTCTTTGTCCTATATATATATCGTATATATTTTATACTAGCGGAACCCGGCGAACTTCGTCTCGCCACGAATTTGTTCGCTTAGCAGCAGATGGCGTTAACATAGGTAATTTTCATCGACAGTTGTTTAAAATTTGCATTGTTTGTTTAAATTCTTCATTGAAAGCAGTCTGATTGTTTATTTTTTGTCTCACCAAAAGAGCAGTTTCATCAATTGCCATTTGTGTCCTAAATGGAGGAGAAAAGTGTGTAAAAAGTACGATTTTGTTTGACAGAGAATGTTAGACATAAAATGCTTAGAATCTGGTGCATTTCCAGACACGAACGATCCTAATGGAACCAATGGTGTCAATCTCATTTTACCCCCTGCGCAACACAAAGCGAGTGGCTCGTGGCGGTACTTCAATGCATTGCAATATTGGCACAAATGGTCCATTTCTCCAATTTGCATGCATTTATAATCGCTGTATTGTTTCGTCAGGTCATAATAGATTGCCTCTCTGTATGTGTTTTGTCTCAAATTCAATCGTCTTCGCACTGCAACATTACGGATCCGTGCCGCTTTATTCAATTTTTGGCGACGCTCATCGCTTTCAGTTGCTCGAACCTCTCTTCACGAGTTACACAAATTCATTTAATTCAGTTGATTTACCTTCAGAATCACGAAAACGCTATCAAGAAATCGTATAACTGTCAAATGTTAACTGTACCGCCATCTTGATTTTCGAATTTTTATTCTTGTCAAGCAACGCCATCTATGATCAAGCTTAGTACTAAAATAATTTTCTGTTTTTCACATTTTTCTCACTTTTCCGAGAGATTTTCCGGATTTTTTATTGCCTATAGTAAGACCGAAGTGATTATGAACAAAACAAAAAAAGAATCATCCAAATCGGGTTAGCCGATCGTGAGTTATTAGGTAACATACATAAAACCCGACTCATTTTTATTATATAGATATGTTCCTATATATTAAATAAGAGCTGTCAACTATGACGGGCGAATCCGTTACCTAAAGAAATTTTAACGATATTAGATCGTTCTGTCTCCCGTGGGGTGACCATAGAAGAATTGGGATGTAACCAATCCACTATCTAATTACGCCACTCGCCCGTAAGGACCAACGCCTTACCGTGAGATAACCAGGCTAATCAGCCAGCGGGCCGACCCTTGCGCCCTTACTTCCAATTTCAACCAGATTACTAGGCAATTAAGATAGGCAATAAAGTGTCATTCGGTTCTCTGGCTATTTTTTTTCCAAAACTTAATATTTACCAGCTATTATTGGTCTAATTTTGACATTGAATCGACAAAAAGTGGTTTAGTTGTCATTTTAAATAATTCGTTCTACGTTTAAATGTGAATAATGTGTTATTTAGGACACTTGTGAACATGACAACTAACAACACGATGAACAGTCAGTAAATGAAGACACAATAATAATAATATATCTGTCGGTCATTACCACTGCTAACATCATAATATATGTGTCTTATCCAGTATTTTTTTTTATTTATTTATTTATGTTTAGGAAAACCAACAGCTAATTATAATTTAACAAAAAGATGGAGTAGTATAACAGAGATCCAATTAAAGGTTTTCACGTTTAAGTAACGTTGTAGAAACATATGTGACCTTTCAATTAAAGCTATCGGTTAAAAAATACATCAAACAATATTCAAAAATTAGTGCTAAAGAATTCACTGTACAGCCGCTGCCTAGCTGAGTTAATACTCGTACAGAATAGATCAAAGTCAAATCGTTTAATCAAATCATTGAAATTGTCACTTGTTCGCTACAGAAATGAATTTTGCCTATAGTTGGTACCAGCATAAGGAACATGAAGAGCAGGGTTAAATCTATTGAGTTTGGAAGGAACACGGAGATTAATTTTATTTAGTAAGTCGGGACAGTTAATATTATTGGAGGTGATTTTTAGCAAAAAGGTCAAGTCCGCGGTTTCACGTCGTTTAATCAAGGGGAGGATATGAAATTTCTTGCATAAATTGAAATAGTTAGATGAGCTGTATGGGATTTTCAGACGGAAGCAGAGATATTTCACGAACTTCATTTGAATACGCTCGATTCTATTTATGTATTTATCATAACAAGGGTTTCATACCTGAGATGCATATTCCAAGATGCTTCTGACAAAAGTGCAGTAAAGGATCTTGAAAGTTTTAGCACGGTGAAAGCAAGCTGCACTCCTCATGACAAAACCTAAAGCTTTGGAAACTTTAGAAACAATAGATTGAACGTGATTATCGAACAGTAGAAAGATAATTATTAGGATAAATCCTAATAAAGACAGAATCAAGTGTCATCTCTCAAATTGGTGATCGCTTGGCTGAGTTTGAGAAACGCTTGTAGGAGGCTTTAGCTGAAAAGTGCGAGAAATATTCCCCTAGCCTTGAGGCCCTCAGCAGAGATTTTGCCTACTTTTAAACGGATACATTCTCTATGCTCTATTCTCTCCGCAATGTAATCGCTAGGCAAACGGACCATATTGACGAAATGGACTGCGGAGCGAGAAGAAATCAGCTCCTTGCCCACGGCGTCAAGGAAGAAGCAAAGAAAGATATCATCGCAACAGTTGCATCGCTAGTTACGAGCAAGCTCCAACTTCCTAATTTTGCCATCAACTCCATCGATGGAGCATAACGGATAGGAAAACGCAATTCTGACAACGGCAAGGAGCGGACCATCTTGATAAAATTCCTGAGAACGGTAGAGCGAGACCAGGTATGGACAAGCAAGTCGCAGCTGAAAGGTATCAGACGTTTTATTTCGTAATTTCTCACGCCTCTGAGACAGAAATTATTCTCCAAGCCAGACGGCATTTTCAAACTAACAAGTTGTGGAGCCGCAATGGCTCGATAATAGTGTCTTTTTCCGATGACTCCCTTCCTTGCTCCTAAATCTATCCAAGACTCAAGCTATCATAATCGGAAGCAGCTATTTCACCTTGAGGATCGACATGAACTCTTTACCAAGGATTGGCATAGGTGCGGATGAGGTCCCAATCAGCTCCCAGGTTAAAAATCTTGGTGCCAAAATCTTTCGTGGCAGACACACATCGAGGGGATGAGACGCAAACTCTTTGGTCGCTTTCATGCAATAAAGAATTTTCTCCCCGAGAAAATCAAAATCACAATCTGCCAATCTATTCTCCTCCCTCTCCTTAATTATTCAGATGTTGCCTTTCTCGACACCAAGGAAGATTTAGTTACCAGGTTAGAAAGGCTGCAAAATATCTGCATTCGATTCATTTATGACCTAGGAAAGTTTGACCATATTACGGAGTACAGAAGGAGACTTCACTGGCTGACGACCCGAGAAAGGAGAGATACGAGAGTACTAAGTTTGCTCTTCAGAATCCTTAAGGGGGCCGCTCCGAACTATCTTATAAGTAGGTTCAAACCTCTATCTTCTCACGGGCGCCCTCTGAGATCTGAAGACAACCTACTGCCCTCGATTCCTAGTCACAGTAGTGATTTCTTCTCGAACTCCTTCTCTGTACGTAAAGCCCGTCTCTGGAACGCTTTACCCACGCGTATAACACCCAGTTTGTTTTGCTTCAAACGCAGGCTCAAAGAACACTTGAACTCACGTTCATAAACTTTCCTTATTTCCCTGTTTTTTCCTCCCTATTGTGTCCCCTGCGTCATTATAGGTTTATTGTTTGTTTTTTCTTAAATTTATTGTTTTGTTTCCTGCTGAATTGAAATGCTTAAAATTTAATTTATTAGTTAATTTTTACCGCATAATATGTTATTCTGTAAGATAGTTAACTGTAAGATATTGCTTTTAGGCAATAGGCTCACCTTTTTGTTTAAGCAAATAAAGCGTTTAATTATTATTATTATTACTCCGGTTTCCCGACTGATACAGGTTCGAGGTCATTTGCGCGGTCCTCTCCCTTACTTAGCGGTGATACGGTGTCTACCGAATCAATCGTGGACCACGGTCTTTGCCCGGCTGTTCACCCGGTATCAGGTTGCCGAATGGAACAGATCTATAGGAGGTAGGACTGTTTCCAGACTACCCCGGCTATAGACCGGAATGCACAATCGATTGGCTGACGCCGCACGGTACTCAAACCGTCCAGGAGCGCCATAAGGCTGACTCCTAGGGAAAACTGGCCAGCAGGCTAAAGTCCTACCCGGGCTCGCACTTCTGCGTGGAGGCCGCTGGATTGGTGTCGACCCGTGCATTTGGCCGACCCTACATATACAGTCTGTGTGGCGAAACAGCAAAAGGGCCCATTATCTCCCGGGATCCTACATATTTAGTCAAAAATGCTAACGTATTATTATTTGTCTGTGCGAAAGAGCAAGGAGTCTTTGCAATATTCAATAATTTAGAGAGGGTGGCCGTTGAGAGAAGCATTACACAATGACTTCAATGAGTGATTATTATGATCACCAATCACGAAGAAACGACTACAGATTGAGATAACATAAAATGACAAAAACACTCACCGATTGTATCAGGCTTTGTAGCTTGTATGTGTTCAAATCCTGTTTCCTCCATCAAAAAACTCACTTTCTCCAGTAATGGATACATCCTATCCTGGTATTTCTCTTCCACGATTAGCGAAGGGAATACACACCCCACCATGGTGTACAGAAAAGCTAGAGGGGTTAAAGTGGGACCCATGTTGGATAAGTGAACCGTAAGAATGTCTTCTGGGAAATAAGTAGCCATATGCGTGGCGACCAAGGCACCCACATGTGCGCCTTTAAGGTAGTACTTTTTGTGTCCGAGACGATGCATAAGGTTACGCGTCACGATTGCTGCTTCTTCAGCCTCGAATCCAGGTTTAGCTGAAGCCTAAGAAACAAGACTTTTGTGATTTTGATACAGCACTAAACCATTGATTATAATTAAGGGTATTAGGTTGGTCTATGCCGTACTTCGTTTTGGCAGCTAGGATTTTACTACGAAAGGCAACGTGTAGATGGCACTTATATTTAGTTAGTCTTGTCTTTTGTACATTATGACAGTATGACGGCGCACCATAGATAGCGCTCTAAACAAAACGTTATAACAAAATAATATAATAATATAACAAGCGAATTTTGAAACCATAGTTTAGCTAATTATTTACATACACACATACACATATATAGTTTCACAGTGGGTAGTTACAAAAGACCTTACAGATCTAGGTGACATCAAGGGCTGGAAACAAGCCCCCCACTCCATCTACTACTACTACTACTACACAAATATATATATATATATATATATATATATATATATATATATATATATATATATATATATATATATATATATATATATATATATATATATATATATATATATATATATATATATATATATATATATATATATATATATATATATATATATATATATATATATATATATATATATCCGTAATATTTCTGTGAAACCGACAGCCTAATATAAATGTTGTTATTGTTCTCACTAGTTAAATTATTCAGTTTTAATAATTAATCAGTGCTTCAGTAAAAAATGCTATTCTTTTGCTATATTACAATTATAAATGACCAAATAACATTTTATACATTTCGCCGGACGAAAGCTATTATAGCCCGTTTGTCGGCGGCGTAGAAGGATTGCCAAAATTTAGTATGGCATTGACCAATCTCATAGCTCAATCATAATCAATGTCTAAACTAAGGAAAAATACGTAAAATCACCTGCGAAAACCCGATTCCAGGTAAACTTGGCACTACCACTTCAAACACGAAATCTTGCTCCTTTCTAGGTGTCGTCAACGTCGGTATCATCTCGTAGAAATCTCTAACCGATCCTGGCCAGCAGTGCAGGATCAGAAGTGGCACCACCTTCACATTTCTGTCCACCGTAGGCTTTACATGGATGTAGTGAATATCTAGCCCTTGGATGTTAGTCGTGAACTGAGGGTATTGGTTAAGGAAAGTTTCCCGCTCTTTGAAGTTGTAATCTTTAGCCCAGAATTTGATGACTTTCTGCAGATATTCGTTGTTGAAGCCATACTCGAAGCCTGTTCCTTCGAGAGGAGCGAAAGACGGTGCTTTGGACAGCCTGGCTTTCAAATCGGTAACCATCTGAAAAAATGTACGAAATATAAAATATTACCTATTTCCTCATCTCAAATTCGCCTTATTACCTCTTGTGAGAATTGAACTTTGAAAGGTCGTATTGATGGGTCGATTTTCTTTGCGCTTCCCGGTCCATACCATTTTTCCAACTCTAGTTTTGGCAGATCAGGTACGTGGGTGAGTTTTTGATAAATATAAGCGATGGACAATGGTGACACAAGGTAGAACAGAAAAAGAAGTTTCTTACAGCACCCCATCTGGAATAAAATGGACTAATTGAAATAACTCTATGTGAATAGATTACTCACAAATATATATTTTAGAATTAATTGCCTAAATCTATATACGTATATATAAAAGAAAGTTGTGACTGACTTATTGATTCAACATCGCCGAGCTGAAAACGATGAAGCTACAAATATGAAAATTTCCACAGAGGTTCCTTTAAGGCAGTAGGCGTTCACTAAAAAGAAATTTTGCTAAATTCAATCCTTAAGAAATCGAAAACGTATAAAATGTTTTTTTACGGTTTTTGGTATCTCCTAATATCTTTAAAATATTAGATCTATTTTTATCAAAATAAAATCCATATATAAATGCCTAGAGACAGAATTTAAAAATTTTCCTTACAGCTCTTGAAAGAAATAATCGAGATTAAATGGATCGTTAAAGGTTAACACTTTTTTCTTGCGGTTTTCTTAATATCTCATAAGTACGATTTAATAGCAGATCGGTTTTACATTTTTTTAAATCCCTACATAAATGCCTAGAAATTAAATTTAGGATTTTTACCTTAACATCGATTTAAGGAAATAATCGGGGTTGTAGTGATCAAATAGGGCTATCGATGTTTTTTTGCTTTTTTTATATATCTTAATCCCGGTTAAATATAAGATCCGTTTTGCTCAAAAAAGGTTCCCCATATAAATAGAAATTAAATTAAACTCAATTCAGGATTTTTCCTTCGAGATCTCTTGTAGGGAATAGTCGAGGTCGAAAAGATCAAAAAGAGTTAAAATGGTTTTTTACCATTTTCTTCATATCATTGGTTTTATTTAAAAAAGATTCCCCAAATTAATGCCTAAAAACCGTATCTAGGATTTACCCCTAAACATATCTTAAATAGATTATATTCGTGGTTAAATTGATCAAATAATGCTAAAATATTTTTAACGGGTTTCCTAATAACTCTTAAGGCCGATTAAATATCAGATCGGTTTAACTCAAAAAAAAATTTCTATATAAATTCCTACAAATATTTAGGATTTTTATCTAATAATCTCTTTAAGGGGAATAATCAGGAGCAAAATTCGGAAAAATATATAATCAATAAGAGGTTTGGTAAAGCCAATGTAAATAATAATGTAATTATGTAACTATCAATGTAATTAAGGGCTAATGATGCAGAGAAGGCTTACTCCCTATAGTGCACATCACAGTCATTCTTTTGGAATAGAAATATCGGAAATCGATATTAAAACGGATGTGAAAAAAAAATGTTTTTACTTTACAATATTGCTTTCACCTGATAGGGCATCAGTATTTATTTATTTATTTATTTATTTATTTATTTATTTATTTATTTATTTCGGGAAACATACAGCGCTTCATTAATTATTACTAATTATTCTAATACACAGTTTCGCTGGCCGATTAATTGTTTCCTACATTATTTTCTTATACGGTAGATCAAAAAATTGCATTGCACTAAATTAAATTAAATTAAATTGCAATTGAACTATTGTAAGGATAGGAAAGGAGAGGGATGGGATATATGTAGGATAGGAAATAGATATTCCAATTATATTCACTGTGTAATCACTTCCTAGACGCCTAGTGAGCTAAGGACAGCTTCGCTGAATTTAGGTTGATTCAGGTAAAAAATGTCGATATCTTCGAATCGTCTATTATATGTGGTCATCAAGCGGTGCATAACAGAGTTTTGGGCGTAACTAGTGTTCACACGAGTATCCTTACTTACTGTTTAAAAATCCTGGAGAAGGATATTTATTCACAAATGCTCCCTTTTATCTTAAAAAATAATCTGCTTCCTGATTACCAGTCTGGTTTTCGCCGCAATCATAGCACCTCTACTGCGCTGGCGCATGTGACTAATTTGTGTATATCCAACATGGATAAAGGCAATGCAACTGCCCTCATACTTTTATATTACAGCAAGACTTTTGATTATCTGGATCACTATCTTCTAGTCGAAAACGTCTACATCTAGGCTTTTCTGGGTCACCATGCGAATAGATAAATAGATGTCTGTCAGAGCGTTTCAAAAAATTTATTATGAACGATTTATCTGGCCATTTATCCTCTCTTTTTGAAATTGAAACAGGTGTACCACAAGGATCGATACTGGGCCCGGTCTTATTTGCTAAAATTTTCAGCTGTTTCAGAAGTATATAACTTCTGAAACAGCTGAAAATTTTGAAAATTGTCGATATCATCTATATGCCGACGAAACACAGCTGATGCATCCTATATACAGGAATCGCCGACTTTCAGCAGTCAGCCTAAATAATTCCGATCTTGGACGATTATCCGCTTGGTCCAATAAACATGGCTTACAGATCGACCCTTCGAAGTCATGTTTTATGATTATTGGGTAGAAACAGGGTAGTAGGTACTAAAATTGTCAACTATGGCTCTCTTCCAATAATGGTAAACGATTCGCTAATACCACTGCTCACTACGGCTAAAAACCTGGGTGTTCTATTTAATGGAAAATTACGGTTTGAGCAACATGTCAGCAAAAGCGTTGGGTGGGGTTTCTCACGTCTAAAAGCATTATACAGAATTTGGGAGTACCTCAGCATCAGAATCAGAATACTACTTGTAAATGCTTTTATATTGTCTATAATGGACTATGGCGACTGTGTATGTCCCCTGTCTGTATAGGAAGACTGAGCGGAGACTTCAGAGGCTGCAAATTGCCTGCGCAAGATTTTGCTTTAGGATTCCTCCACGTCATCAGGTGTCACCATTCCTTGCAAAAGCTTCCATGCTAAATATGAGTAAAAGAAGGCAGCTCCATCTTGCGACTCTTGTACTCAAGGTAGTACGCAATAAACAGCCGCGATATTTTTACTCGATTGCTGTACCAGTCCCGTAACCAGCATGTGCATTCAACACGGGCACGCGAACAACTTGCTATAATAACCAAGCATAAAACTTCACATTTCCAGGGCACTTTTTCCTATTATTCTGCGGTTGTATGAAATCAGTCGGGAATAGCATTGCGATCGAAATCAATTGCAGTATTTAAGGACCACTATAAGAGTATGTTATTAAAGGAAGATATTTAGATGTCATAATTTGATTTTATTTTGAAATAATTATTTGATAATTTAATAATTACTATTGTCTTTATGGATGTTTATAAATTTGTATCATGATTATTTGATGTTAAATATTTCGATTTTGATTATTCTTATTTGTGGATTTATTTGAATTTGATTATTTTTATTTTTTAGATTTTTTGATTTGGTTATTTTATTTTAATATTATTTGCTGTTAAATATTTTTATTTTGAATCTTTTGATTTGTGGATTAATTTGATTATGATTATTTTGATTTTTTATATTTAGATTTTTAGATTTATTGGATTTCGTTATTTTATTTTAATACCATATTATGTAACAATAATTAATAGGTGTCCTGAAAACCAGGATAAGAGATATCATGAGGATACCCCTAATTTGCAGCATATGTAGTTTTATTACATAGTCTTTATATATTTACAGTTTTAATTTTTAATCGGTGTGTTTTTGTTTTTTTTTATATATGTTTTTTTGTAAGTAGAGCTGCAAATAAATATTTTTCATTAATTCAATAAAAAAAAAAAAGCAAATATTCGGTTTTGAAAATTAAGTACTTGTTGTTTATTTAGTTATTAGAATTTTTTCAAAAATCAAACCCTAAAGGGTCAAAAAGGATAAACGGTTCTCTATAACCGGTGTAACTGTAAACGTGAAAGTGAGGGAAAATAATGGCGGCTTTTCAAAAGTTTACTCAAGAAGGGAATAATTGCGAGTGGGTGGCTTTACAGTTTTTATATACCCGTCGAAATATCAGATCGGTTTTATTTGTTAAATGTTTTCATACAAATACCTAGAAATGGTATTGATTTTTTTCCAAGCAACTTCTAACGGAAATAATTGGGGAAAAAGGGGAAGATATAAACATTTAAGCTAGATAAGCATTTTATTTAGAAGAAAAGAGGGCTTTTCAATTTTAGTAATACATAGGTATTTAGGGATTCTTTGAAATTTCATGCTTAAAAGGATGAAAAAGAGAAAAACAATATGTCAATAATCAGTTTATGCTATAATAGTGAAATTCAAGAAATTTTTATTTTTTTTTAATAATGAGCTATGCATTTTTTTTCAAATTTAACCCTAGGAGAATAAATGATCGGAAGTTGAAAAAGGGAAAAATATAAAAGTTGATTTTAAAAAATTGGTAAGATTTATTAGGCAATAAAGAAATCCGGTTTCAATTAAAAATTCCCTATATAAATGCCTAAAATTATCTTCTTAAAAGAAACGGAATAAATGAAAAAAATATCTTTAACCTAGAAAAGTGAATCGGGTAAAAAATCTAATTTTAAAATAATGAGAAAATGATTTGTATATTTCTTCTATGGCCTCTCATTGTGAAACTTTCTCTCATAAATAATATAAGGGGCCACATTAAGGCATCATATATGACCCCTAGATATATTATCCCCTATCGCGCTCGAAAATGACCCTTTCCAAACCACTACTGAAAACAGGCCAGTAGTAGTTTTGCTCAAAAAAGCATTTACGGCTTTGTAAGGGAGAGGACTGCGCAAGCGACCTCGAACTCGTAACCAGTCGAGAGACCGAAGTAATCTGGTCGCAACTGGACGTAAGGGTGTGAGTGCAAGCCCGCTGGGTAACATACCTGGTTATATAGCGATAAGGCGTTGGCCTCTACGGGCATGTGGCGTAGCTTGACAGTGGACTGTTTTATGCTAAGTCTTCTGCATTCACTTCACGGGAGATAGAAAGACCAATCGTTAAAACTTCTTTATATGACGGCTTCGCCCGTTTGTAGTTGACAGCTCTAGTTGTTCAATTTATTCAGAATGCCAATCGGTTGTGCATCCTGACTAATAGCTGAAGGCGTCTGGAGACTATGGAAACACACTATTTCCTGACCAGCGGGGGTGGATGTTCACCTGTTGTCATGCCACTCTTGAAATGACCTTGGGCCACTAGATCCCGTGTGGCACTACGGCCAAAGAACGCTCAGGACGGGATAAATTCGAACTGAATTACTGCTGTAATACAACAAGTAGAGGTCGCGTAAGCGACTTTGGACCCGAAATCAGTCGGGAGGACGGAGGTATCCTGAAGGTTAATTCCAGACGCAGATATCCTGCTAAAACTGGCAGTCAAGAGGCGAAGCTGACCGCTGTGTACCTTTCCAGGTGCCTCGCCGTAAGGCGTTGGCCTCTGACAGGCAGGTGGCAGAGGTTGAAGGTGGATTGTGTTGTCTCAAGTCTTCTGCGCTCACCTCACGGGAGACAGAACGATACATTTCGTTAAAACTTCCTGAGGTGACGGATTCGCCTATTGTATTTGACAACTCTAGTTGTTGTTCAATTTATTCGTGGTGAACGGTTTCGTGTAGTTAGATGCATTTTGTTATCGGATCGTCTCAACTCACGATTCAGCTCCTATTCAGAAGCCTCCTCGAGTGAAAGGTTACCCCGGGTAAGACTCCCGTGTCTAAGGCCTCAGAGCTGGTTGACCGGTTTCTCCCGGCGGGATTGCATCCCGGTGCAACTGGACGGTTTGCGCACCGGTCGGCGACTTAAAAATCCATAGCGATATTTACCTTAATTTTCTGGCGGAATTACTTCTCGGATATTTTTAACTTATTTAGATAACCGGCGCGGCGCCTTACTTCGACTTGCTCACCTGCTCACTCGCTTTGATTTAAAGTGTAGCTACTCGATTTAGGACGGACGAACTAAACATAGTTATATATACGACCGACTAACAGAAAAGGAATTTTAATTTATCAAAACAATTTTATCACAAATGTGAAGGCTGACCAGTATTCGTAGGAATAAATTAATCGAAAAACAAGTTTTAGCAATTGTTTTATATTTGTTGATTATAATAAATGCTGAATACTATTGTATTCACCTCTTAATCTGTAAATCAAAAAGCCGGTAAATTATCTACGTCTTCTTCTATACAAGTTGTTATGGGTCTAAATAAAATTATGATCGAGGTTGTCTTTACGAGGTTGTCTTTACGTTTATTTATTTGTAGAGGCGCCAGCTGCACTTGCGAGAAATCGAAGTCAGACCACATAAACAAATGCAAAGGGCCTCCCTCCGCCTGGGAAGTTACCTTTGAGCATGGGAGTGGAGCGACGTCAAGGATACCGCGGCAGCTCAGTCGTGCTTCAGGGGTGGTCAAAATCCCGTGTTGACGTCGTCCAAATGTCGAGAGCATTCAAAGTGAATGGACGGTCAAATATCCTAATTATGCTTTATTATAAAGTGAGTTTCGATATAACTTGTGAGAGAACTAAAGGAAGAAGAAGAAGCGATATCAATTTGCGCGACGGCGGCGAGAGCGAAGAATTTATCATTTATTCACCGCGCCCTCTATCGGTGTACTGACGAGGTACTGCGCCGGCGCGCGCTGATCGCGCCGCTTGGAGCGCTCGGCCTCGCTCGCGGCCTTACCGTAAATTAATGGCTGAATTGTCTAATGAAGTTAATGGGAATAATTTATTTGATAAATTATATTTAAATTCTAGACATACTATGTTGAATTAGGTACGCTTTAAACCAGCAGATGCTGCAATCATTATTAATGTACTGCGGTTCGTTTCTCCGCTAAATGATAAAATTAAAATATATATTTTTAAAGTTCCTTTATAATATTATTCTTTTATTTATTCCTTGCCCTGAAACATTACCCTGTCCAGTGTTAGCCGGGTACCTACGAGACTGTAGCTCGCTCTGACTCGGCGGTATTCTTAGGTACCGTCTCGATCTCTTCAGTTCGCTCAATAACGATTAATTAACCAAAATGAAAGGTTTATTTTGACAGAATAATATATTTTATTTAACTACAATAAATGAAAGCTAGGCCATAGCATATGGCGACTCTGAGAAGTATAAATTAACAATATTCTAAGATTAAATTCGTGGAAATTGAACGTTACGGCCTTTCAATTTTCAGGGCTAAATTCGGCGAAGTGGGATTTTGGACAGGTACTTTGGGTCTTCGGGTTCTGGAATACAGGTGGAATACACTGCTACCCGCGGGAGTTATTGGGAGGTTGTTTCTAGATTTTTACCACCTGCTCCCCGTATACGATTTAAATTTTAAGCTATTATTTCGGAATCAATCCTTAGATGATACTAGAGGAATTAATTGAGGCGAGAGGACGGAATGCGATGCTTAGACACCGGGAATTATGATTGACCCTACGCACTACCTACCTTTATTTCGACGTACTCAAATTACTAAATTTGGATTTTATATGACTCTAATCTATTCGCCAACGAAGATATGGCAACGGTAATTTATAGGGGACTCGGCTTAAAAGCAATCTTATTAATTTAAATTTATTATTTTTGAAATGTGATTTTACGAGAGGAAGCTAATGGTTACAGATAGAAGACTTGCCTGTAGAAAGGTTCGGAATCCGATGAGGTCCTGACCGAGATGCTGAATTGAGTTTAGTTATAGTTTCAATCCACTAATTTAATTTAATACTGTGCCGCTCGTGGCGACTGATATCAGAAAAATGAATGGTGATTTGGCGGTAGCCGGGCCCCCCCCCCGCCAGTGCGGGGCGGGCCGGTCCTTATCGACCGTCTCGTTCGGTGGTCACCAGCCAAAAAAAAAGGAAGATTTCTCTTCTTCTATGTAAAAATATTCTACCTTACTGATTTAAATTAACTAGGGACGTGCGCGACTTGTCGCCTATATACGGTAAGACGTATCTGTTCGATGTATCGCGTCTATTGCGCGATGGTCAAGGTTACTTGATTTAGTTATTTAAATGATTTAATTTAAAGTTTGTATACAATAAAACTAGGCCCTAACAAAGTATATATAAAAATGAATGTTTGTCTGTATGTCCGCTATGGACTACTAAACCGCTTGACCGATTTTGATGAAATTTTGAGGGAAAATTTAGATTAGTTTGGAGATGGTTCCTGTGAAGTTCGGTGCCGATCGGACCAAAGGAAAAAAAATAGAGTCCTAAATAAAACCAAAATTCTTATTTTTTTTAAGCGGCGAATTTGAATTTCAATTGCGGCCGCGAAGACAGACGTGAGTTCTTCTTTTTTTTATATAGTCGAATGAATTTTAGAGTGGCAAATTTGAATTTCGAATACGACCGGTTTGGCGTAGCAACGCGCGCAGGGTACAGCTAGTTTGGTAATAAAATTGAAACATGGCTTCGGTAAAATATTTAAAAATTTGTCCTATATGCTTTAATATACCATTTATCTAATTGCGATGAGACCTTGGAGATGGAGAGTTGCTGTGCATACGCCTTTCGTAGGCTACTGAATTAGTACATTTTGCAATAGGTGGTGCGTGAGTCATTTCAATAAAATAGTTTATTTTAATACAGTTCGTGTGTTGTCGGCGCATGCTTAACGTGATTGAATTAAATCAAATACAAACAACGATATTTCAGTGCCTGTATGGCAAAATAAACAGTTCTTCTTCTCCGTCGTTCCCTCATTACTGAGGATCGTGGCCACTAGACAACAGTTTGCCTACGATTCTCCTCCACTTCGACCTGTCTTCTGCATGGCGGGCCGCAGATTGTATTGACCCTTTTGTAACTTCTTTGATGAGGTCGTTCCATCTTGCCGGTGATCTACTTCTACTTCTTCTTCTCTACACTTGACCCCCGGAAAACATCTTCTCCAGATTCTCTGGGTTTCTCCTGGCAACATGACCGAAGAACTGCAGGACCCTTCTCATGCATACGGTGGAGAGTCTCACTTGGATGCCGAGTTCTTCCAGGACAGATTTGTTGGTGCGGCGTGCTGTCCATGGGATTCCTAGCATTTTACGCCAACACCACATCTCCAGTGCATCGATTTTGGTGCGTATCCGAGCCTTCAGGGTCCATGTCTCCGATGCATAGAGAAAGATGGAGAAAACCAGAGCTCGAACCAGCCTGACCTTAGTCCGCTTGCTTATACCCCGATTCTTCCACAGCCTTTCTAGCTTGCTCATCGCCGATCTTGTCATCTGGCTTCTGCGTGAGACTTCCTTTTCGCAGTTTCCGTCGTTGCATATCATGGAGCCCAGATAGACAAAGTCTTTTACAGCTTGAAGGTCACTCAGCTCGTTGGTGCGTTGCATGATTCCAAATAAATAGTGTTGAATGTGAAATTTCAACTGCCGTTTGTTAATAAGTAGTCGATATAACAGGTATTTTCTTTGATTTCACGAATACAGTGAATATCCAGGTCCTAGATGTTAGCCTTTGTTTAAGGAAAGTTTCCCGCTCTTAGAAGTTGTAATCGTTGGCCCAGAATTTGATGATTTTCTGAAGGTAGTCGTTATTGAAGCTTTTGAAGCTATTGAAGCTATACTTGAAGCCTACTCCTTCGAGATGAGCGAAATACAGTGTTTTAGATAGCCTAGCTTTCAAATCGTCTACTATCTGAAAAATGTAAAAAATATATTATTGTAGTATGGTATGTATATATGGTATGTATGTATAAGTATGGATGGTAGTATGGTATGTATGTGTCGACTTTTTTTTGGCATTTCCTGGTCCCCAACAGTTTTGACAGATCAGGTAAGTGCGGGAGTTTTTGATTAATATAACCATTGATTTTATAGCTATAAAATCAATGATATAACCTATAATAGATCAGCGGTTCCCAATTTTTTTTAGATATGGAAACATGGTAAATTGCTTACGTTTGGCGAAACCATTAACTTAAGTGGCGGGAAAGGGGTGAGGGGGGGGGGAATCTGATGTTAAGAGAGCCCTCTCTATAGCACAGCCTTAATTTTTTTATACTATCTATCAAAGGAATTTTACATAATCGGGGGGTGGGGCTATTATATCAAAATTAGTCGGCTGCCATGACACGTCATGACACTAAATCCTAGCCACGTCAAATCTGCTAAAGAATTAAGTCGACAACCGAAATGAAACACTTCATTTATTAAAAATATTTTATTAGAAAAGTAGATTTTTTTTTTTATCACTGTCTGAATATCTGATGCAAGTTAAAGTAAACTTTTCAATGAAATTAATATCAAAACAAAGAGACAATTTAGAACCATGAAATTGTTACAACATTCCGGTAACAATTACCTTAAAATTCGTCTCTATTTCGAACGTTTAACTATTATATCATGGAAATATTCAGTTTACCTATAAATATGTTTTTCGCATGTAATCTCGATAGTTTTCCAGCTACTGAAGGTTAATCATCTCTCAATCCAATGCAACAGCAGTTTTTTTTTCTAAACATGTTACTGAGAGAAAATTTGCAGAACCCCTATGGAGATCTCGCGGAACCCTTAAGGTGACCATTCACGCTAGCGCCATTTGGCGTGACTCCAAATGACTGAAGACAAATAGATGGCCGCCAAACTTGTACCCCACTCACGAACAGTCCAAATGGATTTCATTTCTCGCGTTTGACGGGCGTCTACTGACGTTATCATGAGTTCTGGTTCAGAAGAAGGACCTTTACTATGTGCGGCTGCTGTTTGTCATCACATAGTCACCAGAAAACCGAAAACGAAACAATATAATGAGGGGTTAAAAAAAAGGAGTACCTACGCATACTTTAATTTATTGAATGAATTATCATTAGAGCCATTAGAAAAAACTAGCGGTTAGAAAAAACTATCTAAGGACGGACTACATACTTCAAACTAATGGAACTGGTCACTCCACTCATAACGAAACAAGAATCCTTATGAGAGGCTGAGTGCCACTCTTCGTTTCTTAGCATCAGTAATGAGCTACGAGGAACTAAAGTTTCCAACTGTCATATCTTCACATCTTTTGGCTTGTACTAGTTACTCTGTGGCATTCATTTATTTGTGTTAATTTCCATAATCATTTTCCTTCACCTTTCGCAGAAATTCCAAGTCCTTGTAATTGTATTTATTTATTTCTTAAGAAAAACGGTCACCGCTACAAAATTAAACAATTACATTAAATGCAATATTTCTGGCCGATGACATGTTTTCGACAAAAGCTTCAATGAATGAATTCTCCAATACGCACGTTTATCATATCAGGTCCCATTTTGAGAGGTCCTTCGGGTACTCTGAGGTGCAGTCTGTCTGTATCCTACCGAAAACTTTTCGGCAGGATGCTGGTGTATTGGTCTTCAAGACATGATTCGTATATGAAAATTAAAAGGTAATTAAAAGTAGAAGCTTGCAATTTTAGCAACAAAGTCTAGAAGAAGAAGGAAGTGCATATCCTAAATAGTACAATTAGGTCAATTATTAGAAGATATTTCTTTATTTTAGTTGATTACTACCAAAAATGTTTGAAAAATATACGGTCAAATTGTTTTAAAATACCTCCCTATATATATATATGTTTTAAAATACCTCAACGGTTATATACATATATATATATATATATATATATATATATATATATATATATATATATATATATATATATATATATATATATATATATATATATATATATATATATATATATATATATATATATATATATATATATATATATATATATATATATATATATATATATATATATATATATATATATATATATATATATATATATATATATATATATATATATATATATATATATATATATATATATATATATATATATATATATATATATATATATATATATATATAGATATTTTAAGGGTGTAATTTTTTTTAAATTATTTTCAATAATATATAAAATTAGATTCATGAAAAGTTACTTATCTGGGGTCCTGGTGGACCAGAAACATTTTAACGATAGTTAATGTCCTCTTTAAATACTTAGGGCAGCAGCACCTGTTTCCGCAATTGATAACTTATGATGTTCTTAGTTATTGCAGCCGAATTATTGTATGCCCTTGGATGTAATAAGTATAGGAGGATGGTTTCTGTAACAGAAATGGATTTTAGTAACTTATTTTAGAAGAAATTATATGACTGAGAATATTTCGACACTAGTCGTATTCATCTCTATGACAGAAATGTCATAGAGAATATATATATATATATATATATATATATATATATATATATATATATATATATATATATATATATATATATATATATATATATATATATATATATATATATATATATATATATATATATATATAAAGATATAAAGAAGCTGCGATCAATATTATATTATTGATCGCAGCTTCTTTATATCGCACCTTTAGAAAATAAAAAAACGAAATTCGAAATTTTAAATTCTTCCATCTGTCAAGTAGCTCGTCTTGTCTTGTTATTTCTCTTGAAATAATAGGAAATTGAGTGAGTTTACGTATAAAGAAGGATTGTAGCTTAATTTTTGAGATAATTGGATGAAGGGTGAGCCTTTACTAGTTGAAAAATGGGCCCAACTTAAACCTACTCCTCTTTCCGCAAGTGAGAGGCATTCATCATTCTCGTTAACACCTAAAGCATTCCCGAATCCGATCAAGGGAATCCTTCGTCACGATGTAAGTGGCTTTTATAATTATTTACTTTATAATCATCTTATTGATCAATTCTAAAAAGAATATATACACAAAACTATCAAATA
Source organism: Micropterix aruncella (assembly GCA_944548615.1). Taxonomy (NCBI): domain Eukaryota; kingdom Metazoa; phylum Arthropoda; class Insecta; order Lepidoptera; family Micropterigidae; genus Micropterix; species Micropterix aruncella. The sequence continues at coordinate 13,753,082 of OX155972.1, read as the reverse complement.
TTTCAAAATATTGAATTTTTACATATTTTATGTTTCGTTCATTGTAAATAATCCATTTAGGTTAAAGGTAATCTTTCCAACTAATAGGAAAGAGCTGACTGCTTCCTTTCATTGATATGAGGGCATGTCACGCTTTTAGTTTTAAGTTTTCAGCTGAATATTGATCGCAGCTTCTTTATATCGCACCTTTAGAAAATAAAAAAACGAAATTCGAAATTTTAAATTCTTCCATCTGTCAAGTAGCTCGTCTTGTCTTGTTATTTCTCTTGAAATAATAGGAAATTGAGTGAGTTTACGTATAAAGAAGGATTGTAGCTTAATTTTTGAGATAATTGGATGAAGGGTGAGCGTTTACTAGTTGAAAAATGGGCCCAACTTAAACCTACTCCTCTTTCCGCAAGTGAGAGGCATTCATCATTCTCGTTAACACCTAAAGCATTCCCGAATCCGATCAAGGGAATCCTTCGTCACGATGTAAGTGGCTTTTATAATTATTTACTTTATAATCATCTTATTGATCAATTCTAAAAAGAATATATACACAAAACTATCAAATATTTCAAAATATTGAATTTTTACATATTTTATGTTTCGTTCATTGTAAATAATCCATTTAGGTTAAAGGTAATCTTTCCAACTAATAGGAAAGAGCTGACTGCTTCCTTTCATTGATATGAGGGCATGTCACGCTTTTAGTTTTAAGTTTTCAGCTGAATATTGATCGCAGCTTCTTTATATCGCACCTTTAGAAAATAAAAAAACGAAATTCGAAATTTTAAATTCTTCCATCTGTCAAGTAGCTCGTCTTGTCTTGTTATTTCTCTTGAAATAATAGGAAATTGAGTGAGTTTACGTATAAAGAAGGATTGTAGCTTAATTTTTGAGATAATTGGATGAAGGGTGAGCGTTTACTAGTTGAAAAATGGGCCCAACTTAAACCTACTCCTCTTTCCGCAAGTGAGAGGCATTCATCATTCTCGTTAACACCTAAAGCATTCCCGAATCCGATCAAGGGAATCCTTCGTCACGATGTAAGTGGCTTTTATAATTATTTACTTTATAATCATCTTATTGATCAATTCTAAAAAGAATATATACACAAAACTATCAAATATATATATATATATATATATATATATATATAACCGGTGGTCTATAGATTATATTTATCAAAAACTCCCACACTTACCTGGTCTGTCAAAACTGTTGAGGACCAGGAAACCTTCCAACGTTCAATTCTCTGAAGAGGTAACATTAGAAAGAAATGGAGTTAAGAAAGGAGCGAGAAAGAAGGTTATTATTATATTAATATATTTTGTATATTTTTCAGATGGTGGGCGATTTGAAAGCCAGGTTATCTAAAGCGCTGTCTTTCGCTTATCTTGAAAGAGTAGGCTTCGAGTATGGCTTTAAGAATTATATTTACTACCTTAAGAAAATCATCAAATTCTGGGCCAACGATTACAACTTCTAAGAGTGGGAAACTTTCCTTAACCCTCAGTTCAAGGTTAACACCCAGGACCTGGATATTCACTAAATTTATGAAATCAAAGAAAATGCTTGTGATATCGACTACTTATCAAACAGCAGTTGAAATTTCACATTCAACAACATTTATTTTACCATACAGGTACTGAAATGTCGCTGTTTGTATTTGATTTAAATCAATCACGTTAAGCATGCGCCGGAAACACACGAACTGTATCAAATACACTCTTTTGTTGAAATGACTCGCGCGCCACCTATTGTAAAATATTCACAAAAAACAAAACCTCGACGTGCGCATAACAACTCTCCAAAGTCTCATCGCAATTAGATGAATGGTATATTAAAGCATACAGGACAAATTTTTGGATATTTTAACGACTGCAATGTTTCAATTTTATTTTCAAAGTAAGACATAGATAATTTACCAGCTTTTTGATTTACAGATTAATAGGCGAATACAAAAGGTTGCTGAATAAAATACACCAGTGATACACCACCAAATACCTACAAAGAATATAAAACAATTCATAAAGCTTGTTTTTCGATTAATTTGTCCATACGAATACTGGACAGCCTTCACATTTGTGGTAAAAGCCAATATTCTTGTTGTTTTAGGCGATATTTTTATTGAGCACTCGGTGCCTCTTTATTGTTTTAAATTCCTGTTCTATTAGTCGGTCGTATACATAGTTATGTTTATTTCGTCCGTCTTAAATTGAGTAGCTACACTTTAAATTAAAGCGAGTGAGCAAGTGAGCAAGTCGAAGTAAGGCGAGGGCCGGTCATCTAAATAAGTTATAAATATCACAGAAGTAATTCCACCAGAAAATTAAGGTAATTATCGCTTACGGATATTTAAATATTTTGTTTTAAAATGACAATAAAGAATGAATGAATATTTTTTTTATGGCTGGTGTCATATATAAAATATATATAAAGGTAAAAATTAATTAATCATTACCTCTTCTAAATAAGGTAAATGTAGCTATGCATATTTTAATATGTTGTTTTAAATTACTGAAACTTGGCGAATGCTTGAATCTAAAAAATATGCAGGAAAAAAATATTATTTTATGTCACCATGCCGTTTGAAATATAATAAATTGATTACCTAATTTAACGAAACATTGATACAATTTTTGTTCTTCCATATATTTTATACAATGGAAGAATTTGTGGCTTATCGCGTACAGAGAAACAGATAATTTGCTAAAAAAAATATGTAATATTTTTGTACCAGCTTGTTATTTTATTATTACCATTATTATATATAGGTTTCCTTGTTAAGGATAAAAAAAGTCTTTTTTCATGAGAAATAATCATTTTTAAAACGCAAACAACTATACATATTTTTTTATAATTTTATTACAAATTAATTTGTTTTATTTAATTAACACTGGCTTCTACCTGCCGCTTCGTTTGTGTTAAATGTATTATTTGCCAGCGGTTCAATACTTTCGATCGGAACCCTAAAAGTTTAGCTTATCTAAAGGATTAAATTGAGGTAAAAGTTACTTTTCAAGGTCAAACTATATTATTTTAGTGTTTTTTTACTTAAGCATTTAATAAAAACTTGAGCGGAGAAGCTTTAGTGTTTTATGGTGTTTTTAATGTTTAAAAAAATACTTTAGGACCTCTTTGTAGAAAATATTGGTGTTTCTCCCCTTGGTGCTAGTATAACCAGACTGCTAGGTGAGCTCACTCTGGTGTAGCAGGCCACATATAACTGCCCTTGTGAGAAGAAGTTGTCACTCAAGTCGATTCCTGCCGCCTTCAGTGACTAACCCTTGGGACTTATTGATGGTCGTAGCAACGCATCATCCATTTGTACCACTGAGCCCACTGGTCTATGTACCTACTCGATTTCTTCCCCTTCGAATGATTTAAGTAAAGTGTCTGATGACTGCAGCCTTGTTGTTATTCGGGGTCAGAAAAGCTCGCTTGCATAAACAGTTCATAGATTTCTGCTTAATATCAGCGTAGGTATTAGTAAGTATTTGTATATTCTGGCTGTAAGGTCTGCGAGAATCATCTTTCTTGCCTTTGCCCTGCAGGGATGGCCATTTTCCCATCGCAATCGTGATATTCTCCATATCCCTTTTGGAGTAGAGTTCGAATAATTGCCCAGCTAAAAAATCACCCCTCAACTGGACCCTTATGTTATCCGCCAGAAAAATGTTTCACAATGAAGGGCATAGAAGAAATAAACAAATACATTTCTCATTATTATAAAATTTGATTTTTTACTCGATTCACTTGTCTAGCTTAACGATATATTTTTCCTTTTTTTCTCCTTTTTTATGAGTTTTTAAGGGAAAAAGCCCTGAATACATTTTTTAGGCATTTATATGGGGATTTTCTAATTAAAACGAGGAATTTTGATTGCTTAATAAATATAACCAACAAACTTTTAATCAACTGTTTTATTTTTGCCTTTTTCTACTCCCGATCATATATTCTCCCAGGGATCATATATTCTTCACATATATTTTAAAAAAACGCAAAATTCATATCCCATTATATAAAAACATAGCGTTTTCCCGAATTTTACTTTGATAGCATGGCTGGTTATTGACAATTTGTTTTCCCCTTTTTCATTCATTTAGGGATTAAATTTCGAAGAATTCCTAAATATTTATGTATTTATAAACTCCTCCTTTCTCCCTAAAAAAAATATTTTCTAGCTTAAATGTATATATTTTCCCTTTTCCCCTAAATGATTCCTTTAGGAGTTGTTTAAGGAAAGAAATGGTATTTGTATGAGGAACATTGACCAATTAAAACAGATCTTATAATTCGTCGGGTCTAAGATAATTATAATATGAAAACTGTAAAGTCACATTTTATAGTTTTCTCTTTATCAACTCCTGATTATTCCCTTCTTGGGTTAACGTATGAAAAACCACCATATACATATCTCATCATTTTAATATAGTTATAGATTATTTTCCCTAACGTTCAAGTTTATAGCTAAACCGATTAAAAAGATATTGTTTATCCACTTTGAACACTTTTAGAAGTTGAATTTCAAAAAATCTCTATTGTACAAGTACATAACTATTTCTTAATTTCAAATGCCGGATATTTGCACTAAATTTTATATTTCCTTATTGATTTTATATATTTTCCGATTTTTCAACTCCCGATTATTTCCTTTAAAGAGATTATTAGATAAACTACTAAAAATAATTTGTAGGCATTTAAATAGGGAACCTTTTTGAGTAAAGCTGATCTGATATTTTATGGGGCTTAGGAGTTATTAGGAAACCCGTAAAAAAACATCTTAGCACTTTTCGATCACTTCAACCACGATTATTCCCTCCAAGAGGTGTTTCGGGAAAAATTCTGAGTAAGGATTTTAGGCATTAATTTGAGTAACCTTTTTTAAATAAAGACGATCTGATATTTAATCGAACTTAAGAGATATTAAGTAAATGGCAAAAATCTGTTTTAGCCCTATTCGATCACTTCGATTATTCCCTATAAGAGATCTCGAGGGGAATATCCTTAACTCAATTTCTAGGCATTTATATGGGGAAGCTTTTTTGACTAAAACTGATCTGATATTTAACCGGGATTAAGAGATATTCAAAAAACTCCAAAAAACATTTTAGCCCTATTCGCTGACCATAACCCCGATTATTCCCTTAAATCGATGTTTAAAGAAAGATCGTGAATTAATTAATGTTTTGGTGAGACGGTCTTATAATTCAATTTTTTTACTAATTTTTACTAATTTTTTTTGGGACATCAACTTTTTAATCGGCTGAGGGGCCGAGGCCGGAAGGGTTAAGACATTTATGTAAAAAACTTTTTTGAGTAAAACTATTCTGATATTTAATGGGACTTAAGAGATAGATAAGTGTTAGGCCTTTTCGATCACTTCAATTTCGATTATTCCTTTCAAGAGATGTTTAGGAAAAAATCCTGAATTCAGGTATAAGGTATTCATAAGTCACCGCAAAAAAATATCTTTTCGATCAATTAGGAGTTGAATTTTGCAAAATCCCGTCTTATTGAACTAATACCACCTTGAAGGAACCATTACTGGGATTGTCCGATATCAAGAAATAGCATTTCACAGTCTGGAATAACATTTTTATTGATTGGTATGATTCCAGTTGCCGAGAAACCCGATACTCCATTGCTTACTGAAGCTCATTTATTCCAAGCTGACGCCAAAACTTTTCCACACTGTAATCATGTTAATTCTATTGATGGATGACTTGTTATAAACTTATTGCATTCATCGTAAAACAATGACTTCAGGGATTTAACGAAGGTTTTATTTAATGGCAGAAGAAAGTGGACTTTTGCATGACTGGGCAAAAATCAGGATTATTTCGTTTTCCTCAGCAAACTCCAACATTTCTCTTTTGCTGCAATGCGATGAACGTCCATCCAGAAATAACATAAATTGACTAGGCGGCTTACGGGGCAAGAAATGATTTCGTAACCAGTAAAAAAATAAATCAGAACTGACATATGGAGATAATTGTGACATTGCCACAACATAGCCAGGTGGCATACCTTCTTGAAATTCGGGTTTCTTATTTTTCCCATTTAATATACAATAGGGTGGGAGAAAATTTTCTCTTTATAATAAAACAAGTGGTAACCAAAATAGTTCCTACCTTTTCGCCTGAGTTGATTGTAAGCACGCTTTCTGAGTCTTTTATAGGAACTACATTCAATGATTTATTATTTAATTGCAGACCTTTTTCGTCCATATGGGCCCTGGTTTATCGAATAGGCTATTTTTAGTTAGGGCGTCTTCTAATAATGAAAAGTAATCGTCTTTGTTTAAGCGTTTTCCCGAGCTACAGACACGGCTTCTTACCTCCCAATAGAAAGGTCCTTATTTCTACTTAGAAAGATTTTCAACCACCCGTAACCCGACATTTATTTCTTGGGAAAATTTTTGCTTGAGACCCAGTTGCTCTGCGAAACTATATGCCATTTTCCAAACTGGGTATCTTGTGGGAGTAAATTTATTTTTCTGAAGATTTTGTATGGGTAAAAAAGTCTTCTCCTCATTCTCAGGTGTCAATACAGAACTCGGTCCAAGAACATATGTTTCGAAAACTTTTTATTCTGTAACCTCCGCTTAAACGTTGTTTTTTGTATTCCAAACATTCTTGCCGCTTCATTGATTCCCATTCCGCCAGCAAAAGCCTTAACAGCATTCGTTTGATCAACTCCAGTCCATTTTTCTCTACAACCCCCTTTTTTCTCACATCTGTTGAAGCCATTTCTAAAAATGCAACAATTCCTCATTACATATTAAAACCTCATTACACATATCAGCTCCACAGTCCCATTTACTAAACTAAAAAAAGCGAATTTTAATTGGTCCATCTCACTAGTAACAAACCTGGTCCATCGCTCCTAAATCAAGAGGAGAGACGGACCACCCCCTCACACTATAGGTATAAAAATTTATCGATACCTTTTTGGACTATTTGAGAACAGGCAAGTACAGTGGTACCAATTTTTATCATACAAATTCAATATTCGCTATGATCGACGGAATAGAAGGAAAATACAAAATGTTGCTGAATATTATACAGTTTTAATTGATGTGGTTCACCTATAAACCACGTTGTAAAGCTGGTTTTCCGTTTAATTTTTATTTTTGAATCCTGAACAGAAATGAACAGCCTTCACATTTGTAATAAGAGCTAATTTTTTTAGTTATAATTTTCTTAGTTCATTTGTGATAAAAGCTAATTCTTGTTAGTTTTGGCGATATTTTGATCGAGCTCTCGGTGCCTTCTTATTGGTTTAACTTCGTGTTTTGTTAGTCTGTCGTATAATTAAATATATTAATCTCATCTGTCGTAAATCGAGTATCTACAATTTCAACTAAAAGTAAATATCCACTAATAATTACCTGTAATAATTAGAGTAAAAATTGTTGTACATTTTTTAATATTTTGTTTTAAAATAACAATAAAGTTAGCGAATGCTGTTATGTTATGTTAATGTTGTTATGACCAACATATACAAAATATATAAAGGTAACAATAGACTCATTTGCCTAAAATAATTAAGGTAAATATCGCCAGGCATTTTCAAATATTTTGTGTTATAATGAAAAAACTTAGCGAATGCATGAATCCATAAAAATATGCAGGAATCAAAATATTAAGGTATGTCCCCATGCCGCTTGAATCATATTAAATTGTATACACAATTTAACGAAGCACTGAGGAATTTTTTGCCTGTCGATGTCTTTTACACAATGGAATAATTTGTGGATTATTGCACACAAAGAAACAAATAATTTGTTAAAAAAATAATATTGTATTTATTTTTTTTATTAGCCGGGTTGTTATTTTATTATTACTGTTATTTTATATAGGTTCGCTTGTCAAGGATTACTAAATTTTGTCATTTTTAAATATTTGTTAACGCTCATTTTGTTAACGCAAACAACACGTGCCTATACTACATATATTTTTTGATAATTTTATTACAAAGTAATTTGTTTTATTTAATATTATGTAACCTATTTATTATCTGGTCGTCTTTTGTGGTAAAAAAGTCTTTTATAATATATATTAAAAAATACAATAAAATAACAATCAACTTAATGGGAAAACTAGTTTTTTTTTCACTTTAACGACGTAGTCATAATATGACATAAACGACATTCCATACATATTTTTTTTTAAATGCGCTAACTCTCAAGCACTCTCCCACGCTCGCCAATCCCCCATTCCCCACCCCTTTCCCCTACCTGGGAGGGGGGCTGGTAATAAAATCGCGGATGTATTTCCAAAATTTTTATAGTGTTCGAGTAGTATTTTTTAAGTATTTTAGTAGTATTTCCGTAGTCTTTTAGTAGTGCCTCCTACTATAATTGTTGTATTTTCCGTGGTATTAACACTGTATTTTTCAAATATAATGTAGTATTTTCTTGAATATGGCGGAGTATAACATTATTTGTGTCGCTTGTATATTATATATTCCAAATTTCACAATGTTGTTTTTTCCCAACAAGGCATATGTGTTCGATTAAAATCACGGATGTATTTCTAAGATTTTATAGCTTTTAATAGTATTTCGTAGTCTTTTAATAGTTTCTCGTACTTTATTCGTAGTATGTTCCGTGGTAATAAAATAGTATTTTTCCAATATGATGTAGTGATTTCTTAAATATGGCGGAGTTTAAAATTATTTGTGTCATTTGTATACTAGATATTCGAAAGAAAATTTCAGTATGTGTTTTTTTTCCAACAAGGCATCTGTGTACCCAATTTCAAGTCTTTAAATCCAATATTTCGACAATGAAGTATGACTACCTCCCCGGTTGACCGATTTTTAACCACATCTTTTCAACTATTGCCATGACCAAATGATGCGTGCAAGCCAAATTTTATCTCAGTCGGATGAGGCGTTTGGGCGCTATCGTGGAGGAATACATACCGAGTTACAGACACACATACAAAGAGAATTGCGTTCACAATACTTTTCCTTTGCCGGGAAAGTAAAATGATATTAAATTCGCATTGCCTACAGTTATTGAAATAAAGATAGGATATAAAAATGTACTTGTTACTTAACAGCATATTTTTTTTACTGTCACGGCCTTGAATTAGATAATATCACACATTTACATCGTATTGAGTCATACGATTTTAAAATAGATATTTATGGTAGTGTTCACAACATATTTAAACATTTCTATTACTAAATTGTTTTCAGATGGGATGCTGCAAGATACTTTTTCTTCTGTTCTTCGTCGTGACAACATTCACTATTGGTTATATATATCAAAAACTCACTTATGTACCTGATCTGCCAAAACTGGAGTTGGAAAAATGGTGGGGACCGGGAAGCGCCAAGAAAATTGACACATCCATACGACCGTTCAAAGTCCAATTCTCAGAAGAGGTCTATATAAGACGAAATTTAGAAAAGAATAAAAGCGAGGAAGAAGGGGATATTTTATATTTTGTAAATTTTTCAGATTGTTATCGATTTGAAAGCCAGGCTAGCCAAATCGCCGTCTTTTGCTCCTCTCGAAGGAGTAGGCTTCGAGTATGGCTTCAACAACGACTATCTTCAGAAAGTCATCAAATTCTGGGCCAACGATTACAACTTCAAAAAGCAAGAAACCTTCCTTAACCAATACCCTCAGTTCGTGACTAACATCCAGGGCCTGGATATTCACTACATCCATGTAAAACCTACGGTGGCCAGGAATGTGAAGGTGGTGCCACTTCTGCTCATGCACAGCTGGCCTGGATCAGTCAGAGAGTTCTACGAGATGATACCGATGTTGACGACACCTAGAAAGGAGCATGATTTTGTGTTTGAGGTGATCGTGCCAAGTTTGCCGGGATGCGGGTTGTCGCAGGTGATTTTACGGATTTTCATTACTTTTAGGATTTTTATCTTTGATTACATTTAGGAAAACGATTGTTAAGGGCCATATTATGTTTTTAAAATCCCTTTATTCCGTCGACATGTGGGTGGTGCTGATAACATTATCCGTCAAAATTAAAATATACTTATTTGGCCATCTATAATAACATTGCAATCAAAAGTTTTAAAATAATAGACAAAATTTTAACAAAAAAAACCGACTCTATTTTGTTTAATAATTTCAGCAGAAATGACATGGTGATACTTAAATGTCATGGTGATATCATAATGAAATGCGTATACAATATTCTATGTATGTGCTGTTGACCGTTGAGGAATCCCCTCGTCGGGAGCCAACTCTGGGTGCAGCAGTCATGTCATGGTAAAACTTAGAACGGGCTATCATAACTGAATGAGTATACAAAATTTCGTGTCTGTGCTTTTGACCGTTAAGGAGCCCCCTCACCCCAACTCATGGTGTAGAATCAGGTCATTCTTACCATAAAAATACATTGTCATCGGAATTGAACCAACATGTAAATTTTCAATTTCATATGAAAATATTTCATGAGTTCCCTTAATTCCTTATGGATCCCATCATCAGAACAGGATTTTGATAAAAATGGGACCAATCTGTAAGTATATTCTTTCAAATAAAAAAGAATTATCCAAATCGGTTCATAAATGACAGAGTTCTAAGGTAACAAACATAAAAAAAGATACAACCGAATTAATAATCTCCTCCTTTTCCGAAGTATGTAGGTTAATAAAATATTCTTTTTTATTAAAACCATATCATTTAAGAAATGATAACAATAATATCATAATTCTAAGCTGTTTATGCTACAGCAATATTACGGAGAGATTGAATGTCGTCCACCTGAACATTAGATGCACAATTATTACGTATTAAACGTCGTTACGTAGTCAACGGTGTTCACATGTAAACCAAATTAACAATTTTTTTTTTTTTTTTTTATTTTTTATTTACATATACATATACATTAAACTTCATGAGCACAACAGAAAATAAAATGTCACTTTATAAAATGCCGTCGTATGCTTTTAAAGTTATATACACATTATACATCTGTCTGAGCCTAGGTTACATAGCGCATACGTTAAACGCAAATGATAATATTTCTATTATGCTAAGCAAAGAGCAGCCGAGCCCGCCTTGCTAGGCACCCCTGTGTTAAGGCGAGCTCACTTCGGGAGTCACACTAGAGTGCCACGGTTGTGTCAGGTTGTGTCAGGAAAGATCTAAAATATATATATTTTTAATGATTTCTATTTTAATTTTAATTTTAATTTATAATCATTATTATTATTATTATTATTATTTATTTTATTATTTTGTTAATTTTCTAGTTTTTATAACCGCAAAATATAATCCACAAGCGCAAATCCCCTATTTTGCAATATAGAGGTGATTGTCGCATCGTATTCCGAGTTCGCATCGTATCGTTCCGCTCGTTTCCCTGTAAATATTGCTATCCATAATGCAGGTAGGCAGATAGTTTCGTATTGAACGCAACTGAACTGATTGACTAGTGATTCAGGGGTTCGCAGAAAAGTTATACAGTTACAAAATTAAATTAAAGTTAGATACATACTTACATTTTATAATAGCAGCCGTAGAAATAATTATATTAAAAGAAATTAAATAGTATACATTTATAATATAAATGGATATATGGCTCAATAGGTATTCAAAATGATTAAATTACTAGATAGTCAGATAGTCAGATAGTCAAATAAAACATTTACGTATTTAATTTAATTAACGTATTTAAGTAAACAATAGTAAATATTATAACATATTTAAGTAAATAATAGTAAATATTATAAATATTATATATTTAAGTAAATAATAAAGAGGAGTTCAATTTTTGTTACAATAAGTGACGTCTACACGATGCGTTTCGTAGTAAAATTCTAGCTGCCAAAACGAAGTACGGCATTGAACACCCTAATAATCAACGGTTTAATGCTGTATACAAATTACCAAAGTCTTATTTTTTAGGCTTCGGCTAAACCTGGATTTGGTCCTGTCCAGATGGCAATCGTGATGCGTAACCTCATGCAGCGCCTCGGACACAAAAAGTACTACCTCCACGGCGGACACGTTGGTGCTTTGCTCGCCATGGATATGGCTGTTTTTTTCCCAGAGGAAGTTCTCACGATTCACATCACCTTGGCTCTCAATTTCACTCCTCTTGCTGTTCTGTACAACTTAGTGGGAACGGTGTTCCCTTCGCTGACCGTGGAAAAGAAATACCAGGATAGGATGTATCCATTATTGGACACAGTCATGTTTTTCATAGAGGAAACAGGTTATGAACACATACAAGCTACAAAGCCTGATACAATGAGTAAGTGGTTTTCTTATTTTATGTTATCTCACGCTGAAATGGGTTCTTCGTGAATGACGATCATGATAATCACTCACTGAAAGTCATTGTGGAATGATTCTCTTAACGGTCATCCTCTCTAGCTTATGGAATTGTGATAAGTAGACTCTTTCATATTTAATGTCTGACCATCTTCTTGGGATCTACCTCTTGCGCTTTTGCACCGATAAAAAATAATACGTTAGCATTCCTGAATAAAATATAGGACACACAAGTGTCACCTTGCTCGAAATAATAATAATAATAATAAATATTATACTCTTTATTTGCACTTAATACTGTTACAAAAAGGCGAGCTTATTGCCAAATGGCAATCTCTTATAACTAACCTAATCCCAGTGTTACATACGCGCATTATGGAAATAAAGATTATTACGTTCGTCTGCATAAAATACAGACCAGTAAAGGTATTTAAAACTAATAATGCTCAAAGAGAGGAAATTGGGAGAGGAAGAGGAGAGAAAGGGAAGAACTGGTTACTTCTTAGAAAGGTAGTGTTTCTATGACGTGTCTTAAATGATGGCAAAGACGGTGTGCGGGTTTAATGCATTTTAGGTGACAAACTGCACTTATAAATTGTCTGATTAATTCAGCTTGCGAAGGCCAAATTTAATATAATTTTGGATTGTGAAATTGTGGTTTAATACGTCCCCGATGTTTATTCACGGCGACGTGGGCGGTTTTATAACCAAAGATTTGCTCTTTAGATTGATCGTTGTTGCTGAATTTCCTCGATAATGATTAAGCTAATCTTTAGTATTGGTTTTCTTGCTTGTAAGGCATGATCTCGCCCCGTGCTAGTATGAAGAATTGGCATGAATTGGCATGTTATAAACCAAAGTTCTTACCGCTCTCTGAAGTTCCTTGTAAGCTGCTGTAGTCGTCGGGCGTTTTTTAGGCTCGGGAATCTGCAGTTTATTTCCAGATACCACAGAAATTTCGCTTCACTTTTTACACGATTTTTTGGTTTAATCACAAAGGAAAATAAATAAAAGTCTCATTACGTGAGTGTTCGTTTACTAAATTCAAAGGCCGAATATTTAGACCTTTAGGATTATGTACATGTAAACAAATTAAATACTAGGAGGGCTTATTATTATTTTCACAAAGTCTATACTTCAAAAACACAGAATTTACACTTATAAAACATCAACTTATCAAACTAGTTTCTTTAAGAAAACGCTTTTGAATTATTTGAATATTACAAGTTGACGGCTTTAACTTTAACTAGCCTCTAGGAGCACAAGTCTGACGTGTTTACTCGACTATCGTCGTACTGATTACTGATTGTAAGGGTGCAACGCCTCCCTTTTATATAATATTGAAACACCCCCACCATTGCTGCATTCACGAATGCTGGCTTCGGTTTATCTACTCGTTAACAGAGAGCATAACGTGTCAAAAAATGCCTTAATTATTTTAAATATTAAGCTTAACCTGATCTAATATTTCTTAACTAATTAGCGCCTACTTCTATGTATGCCTAAACATAAATTATGAATTTCAAATTATAATTTTTTGAGCCATGCAAATTATGATATGATTAATTAGCTCAAAGGAAATCACTATGTATTACTTATCTGATAATTACATGAAATTTTCCATATTAATAATTTCTAAACTAAATGCACATATTATTGTATTTATTATATAAAGACATATATATTTAAATTCTAACGACATTTATTAATTGTTTAAGCACGGAATTCTTAATTAAACATCTTGCATTAAATTATCCTTAAATACAGATTATAAACAGTTTTTTAAATGTAGAAATTACTATTACTAAAGAAACTATGTATAAGCTTGTGAATTTGGAGTGGAAAATTTGCATGTTATTTTTAAAAATATTCCGTCGTGTCCTCGCAGACCTTTTCCTTTGTTCGTGTATGTGCACACGTGTACGTACTTACCTAGGCCGGAAGGGTTTATTGCTTATCTATTTTCGAATAGTTTCGGTTTATTTTATGACTATGGACAGGATGTGTATTTTTCGTTGAGTGCTTTTATGGCAGGTATTTCTTTATCTTTACGAAATCCTTGCCATAGTAAAAGGTTCCATTACTATTGCAGGGGGCGTGCATTTGTTTAAGTGGTTTTATGACTGCACTTTAGAGGGTTGGAATTTTTCTAATATTATCCTGTGGAATATTTTTGGTGGCTGTTATTTTATGAAATATATTTTCCGCGACGTTAAAATGGTATAATCCCTTGACATGCCCCCCTTGGTAAAGAAACAGTTCTTTACTTATTTTCTGGAGAGGGAAAAATTGCGATTTTAGTCGCGGGACGCTTATAATATTTGCCTTTACATTTTATTGTAACATTTCTGACCTGGCCTTCTTTCCCAGGGAATGTTTCTGTTATTTTACCACGTAACCACATATTGCGCGGATATTGTGGATCAACAAGGAAGGCCAAGTCGCCTAGTTTTTAATTTTAAAAAATTCGGTCCATGGATCCAATTACCTATTGCGTCATCGTTTGTCACCGCATCTCGAGTAGCGTGGTCAGCCGGATTCAATTTAGAGGGCACCCATCGCCAGTCTGATGGATTCGTGAGTGAATCGATTTCACCTAATCTGTGAGCGACAAATACCTGAAATATGCGGGGATCTCTTTGTATCCATGAGAGTACCGTTCTGCTATCGCTCCAAAGAATGGTCTCGCCGAATTCCCAGGTATAATGCTCCTTTATAATATGACCTAATCTGCTGGCTAATGTAGCCGCTTGCAGTTCTAGTCGTGGTAGTGATAGTGGCTTTAGAGGAGCTACTTTATTTTTTCCAGCTATAAATGTGGTGCAAATACGACCGTCGGTTGATGTGTAACGTGCGTAAGCCACGGCTGCATAAGCTTTTTCACTGGCATCTGCGAAAACATGCAGCTGAGGTTTTCCTGTTAAATTACCCATGCTTTGGTAGCAGCGTGGTATTTTTAGGTTTTTTACGCGGTGCAAATCTGCGAGCCATTGCTCCCATTTGCTAAAAGCGTGATCTGAGATTTTTTCATCCCACTGGCATTTTTCGAGCCAAATATTCTGCAATAGTATTTTTGCTTTCACAGCTAGCGGGCCGAGAAACCCCAGTGGATCGAAGACGCTCATAACAACTTGAAGGGTTTGTCTTTTTGACGGTCTTATTTGCCCATTCAATATATATGGCGGAATTTTTAGAAAATTAGTGTCAAAGGCCAGGGTGTCAGTGGTCGGTATCCATTTTAAGCCTAAAATTCGCTCATTTTGTTCCTCATTTGACCACGTAACGCTGGACTTTGACTGCGACTCTATGGGAGTTTGTGTCAAAACGTCGGGTTCGTTACTCGCCCAATTTACTATATCGAATCCTCCTTTTTTATGCACATAAGTTACTTCCCGTATGAGCCTTTTTGCTGTTTTAACATCATCTGAACTATCGAGGTAGTCGTCCATGTAATGTTTAGTTTTTATAGCTAGGGCAGCATCAGGATACGTTTTTTCGAAGCGTTCCGCATTTTTATTTTTTACGAATTGGGCTGAGCAAGGGGATGAGGTAGACCCAAATAAAACTACCCTCATTAAGTATTCATCAGGTTCCTTGTTCAGGTCCATATTTCGCCATAAAAAACGTTGACTATGTGCATCTTCAGGTAGTAGACGCACCTGCAAAAACATCTCTTTGATGTCCGCAGTAAATGCTATGCGACCCTGTCTGAATCTAAATAGAATGCCCATTAATGAATTTAATAAATCAGGCCCCGGTAATAACTGGTCATTAAGACTAGTACCACCTGACTTAGCAGCACAGTCAAAAACCAGTCTTCTTTTGCCTGGTTTATTTTTATTTTCTACTTGAAAATGTGGTCTACCAGACTCGGTCGCCAGTAAACTTTTTGGATTCCGGACTTAATTTTATCGCATATCCTTTTGATATAAAATCCTGAATTTGTCTATCGTATTGTTTTGATAGTTCAGCGTCTTTACTTAGTCGTTTTTCGACTGAAATTAACCTTCGTTCAGCCATTTCCCGGCTAGGTAGTAATTTTATGTCATCAGCCTTCCATAATAGGCCTGTTTCCCAACGATCGTTGCTAACCGTGGTGGTTGCTTTTAAAATAGCTTCGGCTCTCGCGTTTATATTTTGGCGGAATTTGCGCACATTAGGGCCTAATTCTTCCAACTGAAAATAGTCCCTAATTATGTCGTCCAATGTCACATCCGGTGAATTGTGACGAATGTGTGTCACTTGAGCTTGCGTAGATAAAGTTCCTCCCGAGCTACCTCCTAAAGTCCAACCTAATCGCGACGCAGTGGCAATTGGACCATTTGGGTTTCCTGCCTTAATAGTACGAGGAATTATGAGGTGCCAATGATCAATTCCTATTAAAAGCTTGGGTCTGCCGTTAATATCGCAGAGTGGCACTTCTGACAGATGCGGCCATTTTTGCAGCATTTGTTTAGCATTAAATTGCTGCCTAGGTAAGTTTCAACTATTAACGGTTCTGACACCTGTCAATGGAAAATAAGTTTTTCCATTAATCGGCCGTACTTCAATGTCGATCCGGTGCGTTGCTTCACTGTGCGTATTCATTCCAGAAGCGCCTATTAAATTTAATTTACTAACTGGACCTGTCGCGCCGATCTTGTCGGCGATTTCTGCTTCGATCAAGGTTACAGTCGACCCTTCATCGCAGAGCGCCAGTGTTTGATAGCATCCGTAAGGACCTCGTACCTCCACTGATGCGACTCGTAATAACATCTCAGCTGTATCATTCCAGGTACTAGCTACCGTATTGGATGAGCCAGCGATGTCTTCAACATTACTCGAGTTTTCATTGTTTTTATGTTCTTTATACTCTGTATGCAGAATAGTGTTGTGCGGTCGTCGACAACCATCTTTTCCACATGATATTTTAATGCGACAATCTCTATGACTATGACCTTTCCGCAGGCATTTTTTACAAAGATCTAATTTTTTCACCCATTCCCATCGCTCATTAAGTGGTAGCGCGAGTAAATGTTTACAATCGTACGTTTTGTGGTTAGTTTTCCGACATTTTAAACATTCGGTTGTTTTTTCAATTTTACTTGATTGCGTCAAATTTACCGTCGTCGAATTAGTATCCGTCGGTGGTAAATTTTCGCTTTTTGACGTCATATGTACGTGTTTTTTAAAGGGAGAGTGCGCGCGATCACGTTTATAGGTTTGTTTAGATTTTGGTGGTTCTTCTTGGGCTGCGGCATCCAATATATTTTCTAACCAATTCCCAAAATCTAGTAATGTAGGATGCGCGCCGTAACCTGCGGAATACCATTGAAGACGCAGATGCTGTGGAAGTTTTAATATTTACTCTTTAAGGAGGGAGGGGTTTATTAAATAGGCCTCATGACCCATATTCCTTAATGATGGTACAACATTGCAAACTACTGTACCAAATTCAACAAGCTTATACATTGAATCGCTTACCCCTATGACTGGTGTCCGCCTAGCTTCTTCCATTAATTCGTCGATTCGAGTGCTGGGACGCCCGAAACGGCGTTCTAGCATTCGTCTGATGTCTGGTACATAGCGCGGATCGAGCAGCATTGCTCGTACAACGTCCCGCGCTTGCCCCTGTAGACTCTGCTGAAGACGAACTAAGTTGTCGGCGTTCGTAAAACCACACATCGCAGTTCCTTGGTCGAATAGCGCGGCGTAGATTGGCCATTCACGTGAATCACCAGAAAAACGTGGCAAATCTTTTAACAAATTCGCCCGCGCACTATACAAATGTGACATACGCGTCGGAACTTCACTTTCACTGATCGGCATCACAATCTTGTTTTTTGCAGTGTCCGTCGCAGCTATCGGTTCCGTGTTTCGTTGCGATTCTAGGTGTCGCGATTTAATATGTTGCGGTTCCCTTTGTTGATTAATCCACGCAGATGTCATCTGGATAGATGTTTTAGTAGCGGCATACTTGCTACGTTGACTCATTCTATCATCGGCTATACTGCTCGCCCCGTTGTCTTCGAAGAACTCCTCGTCTACTTCGGCTTCTATGATAAGTTTTTGAAGAGCGAGTTTCTCCTCCAGCGTTTCCAGTCGTATTCTGCTTTCTTCGGCGGCTGCATCGGCAGCGGCTTTTGCGGCGGCGTCCGCGGCGGCGGCGGCGGCGGCAGTCCTGGCCGCGGCGTTTGCTGCAGCGGCTGCTTCGCTTTTAAGACGTGCTCGTTCTTCCGCAGCCTGCATTTCCGCCTCTAGCTGTCGTTTTCTCACCGTTATTGCTGCGGATTGCGTGGATCTGCGGCTGGAGGACGACATAACGCGCGAAGCGGGACGCTCTTCCTCCGGTTCGACGATATTTCTTACCGTTTTTAAGGACTCTTCGCTTGAACCAGCCCCGATGTCTGCCGATGATAATGGTCTCGAAGAGTCGTGAAGATCGTGTCGCTTATCCGCCCTTTGAGCGGACGTTTTGTCAGCGATTCTGTGGCTTCTGCGGATTAAAGTCTCCTTGGCGCCGTCTCCTGACTTCAAGCTTTTGCTCGACATTTTAAATTTTTAATATGGTCGGGCTCACTTGTTTTTTTTTTTTATTTATTTTCCTTTCGCAGTTTCACATCCGTTCTCGAAGGACCAAAAGATGGGGTATGTGCGGGTTTAATGCATTTTAGGTGACAAACTGCACTTATAAATTGTCTGATTAATTCAGCTTGCGAAGGCCAAATTTAATATAATTTTGGATTGTGAAATTGTGGTTTAACCCTCGTCAGGCGGCCTAGGTACAATTGTACCTTTTCCGTTTTTAAATTTTCATAACTTTTTTCCCAGAAGTCTCAGAGGGCTGACATTTTGTGACATCTCTACGTTTTTAACCTTAACTATATATACCAAATTTCAGAATAATATCTCCACCCCCTTCCAAAATAAGGGGTCGTTTTCATTTTGCATACACAAAAGGCGGCATAGGTACAATTGTACCTTCATTCATTTCGTATGAACATAATATGTAAAAAAAGATCAAGATTTTTTTTTATTTATAAGGTTATATTTTTATAAAAAAGTGAAAAACAATTATTATATTATAAAGACAATTTCGTTTTTTTTTGCTGATTTTCTTCACAAGTAATACAAATTGTCTTCGCCAGTGAATGTTCATCGCAAACTGGTTTTACGTAAACCCCACAGGACTTTCCAGTCTTACGATGTTTCTTCTTTAGCTCTCGGCAGACATAGCAACTACCAACAACAGGGGATATACCTCGTCTACCATGAGGTATTTGAGAGCCGGCAGTTGCTTCTGGTATTACCATAATGCGTCGTCCAAGCACCATTTCTACTGCACTGTAAAGGATATGATTACTCATTATCATTCGGTTTGTACTCCGAGCTTCAATTGTAGTCATACATAGCTGATTGGCAAGATCTTTCAGGAACTGTCTTCGTTGATCATGTGTCTTGAGCCGTGGGTTGTGTTCTCTATAGATGACGTAGGATGCTAACCCAGTGACGTCAGTCATATTATAGAATAATGATAGGGACAAACGCAATGTTCTTCGTTTAACTGTGTACTCTGCCAACATTTTATCCCTAATGTCGACTCCGCCATTGGTTTTCTTGTAATATTTTATTATCTCTGGCTTCGCTGCTTCTGATTCTGTTATCTGTTATCTGTGGTAACATTTCTTCCTGAGCCTTTATACAAGCTAACTAGATCCAATACTGTACGTTCACCAACGTTTACTTGTCGATGGCAACCTGTTGGTTTTCCAGTATAAAGCTGACCATGTAACGGGTAAGCGTTCAATGCATCACAAGCGCAGAAAATCTTTAGGCCATATTTAGCTGGTTTAGAAGGTATATATTGCATAAATTTAGTATGCCCTCTAAATGGAAACAATTGCTCGTCGATGGTGATACATTCATGCGGCTTGTAGGCTCTCTCCAAATTTCTGTTCAGTGATGTCCCGTATTGGTGCAGCTTTATCATGTTGCATACATTCTGCACGTGTGTTTTCGATGTCAAATCTGATAAACCTGAGCATCATTTTGAATCGGTCACGTGTAATATTGTCTCTTTGGATTACGACCGCTACTAGGTCAGCTTCACTATCATTCATGATTATTTAGTTATAGATGAATTGTCAGTAACTTTGAAACTATTGAAATTAAATCCGTATTATTTTGTACCTGCTATCAACGATCGATGTAACGGTGAATGTATGGCTATTACCTGAGAATACTGAGAAATAATTTTGCAGGTAGGTTCGTTCGAAATCAAATTATTAGGAAATATGCTTCTTATTTTATAAATTTTTGTTTGATTACGAATATATCTATCATTTAATACCTGAAGGCACTGATAAATAATTATTCAAGTAGTCCTGTATTACCATATTCACTTATGTATAAATATCAGAAATACTATACTATGTATCAGAATACAGGTATTTTAATTATAAATATCAGAAAACATGACTTAAACGTCCTATAGATTGTGTAGGTATTAAATATTAGTTATTTATCATTTAAACATTTTGCCTAGAGTGAGAAATTTCATACAAAATATATGAGGGTACAATTGTACCTATGCCGCCTTTTAGCGTTGTAAACTTATACAGCCTGACAAGGGTTAATACGTCCCCGATGTTTATTCACGGCGACGTGGGCAGTTTTTTAACCAAAGATTTGCTCTTTAGATTGATCGTTGTTGCTGAATTTCCTCGATAATGATTAAGCTAATCTTTAGTATTGGTTTTCTTGCTTGTAAGGCATGATCTCGCCCCGTGCTAGTATGAAGAATTGGCATGAATTGGCATGTTATAAACCAAAGTTCTTACCGCTCTCTGAAGTTCCTTGTAAGCTGCTGTAGTCGTCGGGCGTTTTTTAGGCTCGGGAATCTGCAGTTTATTTCCAGATACCACAGAAATTTCACTTCACTTTTTACACGATTTTTTGGTTTAATCACAAAGGAAAATAAATAAAAGTCCCATTACGTGAGTGTTCGTTTACTAAATTCAAAGGCCGAATATTTAGACCTTTAGGATTATGTACATGTAAACAAATTAAATACTAGGAGGGCTTATTATTATTTTCATAAAGTCTATACTTTAAAAACACAGAATTTACACTTATAAAACATCAACTTATCAAACTAGTTTCTTTAAGAAAACGCTTTTGAATTATTTGAATATTACAAGTTGACGGCTTTAACTTTAACTAACCTCTAGGAGCACAAGTCTGACGTGTTTACTCGACTATTGTCGTACTGATTACTGATTGTAAGGGTGCAACGCCTCCCTTTTATATAATATTGAAACACCCCCACCATTGCTGCATTCACGAATGCTGGCTTCGGTTTATCTACTCGTTAACAGAGAGCGTTACGTGTCAAAAAATGCCTTAATTATTTTAAATATTAAGCTTAACCTGATCTAATATTTCTTAACTAATTAGCGCCTACTTCTATGTATGCCTAAACATAAATTATGAATTTCAAATTATAATTTTTTGAGCCATGCAAATTATGATATGATTAATTAGCTCAAAGGAATCACATTTTCGAATAGTTTCGGTTTATTTTATGACTATGGACAGGATGTGTATTTTTCGTTGAGTGCTTTTATGGCAGGTATTTCTTTATCTTTACGAAATCCTTGCCATAGTAAAAGGTTCCATTACTATTGCAGGGGGCGTGCATTTGTTTAAGTGGTTTTATGACTGCACTTTAGAGGGTTGGAATTTTTCTAATATTATCCTGTGGAATATTTTTGGTGGCTGTTATTTTATGAAATATATTTTCCGCGACGTTAAAATGTTATAATCCCTTGACAGACGGCGAGTTTCGTATATTTGTCGTTCTAGAGTCTTGCACCATGGACACAGAAAGAGTAGGAATAGAAAGAGTAGAAGTAGATTTTTTAGTAAACTGTCAGAGGCTGACCGAAGTACGAGGCCACGGAAAATTAATGGTTCAAAAAGCTCGTGGAAATAGGATGGTGTTGTTTGGGAGAGTACACGATAGAGGAGAGCAAGTTGAACTTTTCTCCTTTAGCGTACTGGCAACCACTCTAACTGTGCCCTATATTCGGACACGTGATCATAATTACGTAGACCGAAGATGAATCGTATACATACATTTTGCAAACGTTCAAGTTTGTTGAGTAGTTCCTCTGATTAAGGATCCATCCTACGAAGTGCGAATTGGTGGTGAACGGTTTCGTGCAGCTTGGGCCACAAGATCCGTTTTGTTCTCGGATCGGCTCAGCTCACGATTCAGCTCCTATTCAGAAGCCTCCTCGAGTAGAAGGCTACTCCGGGTAAGACTCCCGTGTCTCAGGCCTCAGAGCTGGTGGACCGGTTTCTCCTGGCGCGATTGCATACCGGTCTGCGTAGCCAATCGGCTGTGCATTCCGACTAATTTCTGAAGGGGTCTGGAGACTACGGAAATATACTGTTTCCTAAGCAGCGGGGGTGGATGATGCCACTTTTGAAATGACCTTGGGCCACTCGATCCCGTGTGGCACTACGGGCAAAGAACGCCCAGGTCCGCGATAAATTCAAACTGAATTACCGCTGTAATACAACAGGTAGAGGTCGTGTAAGTGACTTCGGACCCGTCACCAGTCGGGAGGACGGAGGTATCCTGAAGGTTAATTCCAGACGGAGTTATCCTGCCCAAAAAAGTAGTCAGGGGGCGAGGCTGACCGCTGGCTACCTTTCCCGGTGCCTCGCCGTAAGGCGTTGGCCTCTGATGGGCAGGTGGCGGAGCTTGACGGTGGATTGTTTTGTCCCCAAGTCTTCTGCGCTCACCTCACGGGAGACAGAACGTTATTTTCGTTAAAACTTCCTGAGGTGACGGGTTCGCCCATTGTAGTTGACAACTCTACTTGGAGATACTCTCAACTAGAGTTGATAAATCGAGATTAGCCACATCTGCATATTCAATAAAAAGTAAGAGGAGAGACTGCAAGATTTATTTGTGTCCATTATGATATCTTCTGAGCGTTTGCAGAGAAACTATCAAATATTTTGCGACTTATCTCGTTTGAAAACTTGCAAATATTTTGCGACTTAGGTACCTCGTTCGCGTGTGGATGCCAGGAGAAATATATGGGGTATTATTTATTACGTACGAGAATTCCAGTATTGGCGGTATTATACACGCTGCATATAGGCAAAATTGATTGTCTTTACGTTCGCAACATCTTTACGTACGTTCTTTACGTCTTTACGTTCGCAAAACTGGGCACACTGGAATGCCCAGTGGAGCCAGCTCTAGGGGTCCCCTTCGCTACAGGTAAGAAAATCATCAGGGACTGCTTGGAGCAGGAACATCGGGCTTCCTGGAAACAGAGTCAGGGATGTCGCCAGGCAAAAGCCATGATGGAGCAACCACTACAGAAGAAAACCAAGGCCCTACTTGACATGAGCAAGAAGAACCTTAGAACCACTATCGGTCTCCTCACCGGACACACGACCCTTAGAGCTCATCTATTCAACCTTGGTTTGACTGAGAGCAAGGATTGCCGAATATGTGGCGAGGAACCTGAAGACAGCATACACATTGTTGGTCGCTGTCCAGGGCTCACCGCCAAAAGACACAGTTTACTGGGACGAGCCTTTCTCGAACCCAGCGATCTGCCCAACTTGAAGGTCAGTGACCTACTTGGATTGGTAAGAAGTACCGGGCTACTAGCTGACCACTGACCTAATCACACAGTGGATAGTTACAAAAGACCTTACAGATCTAGGTGACATCAAGGGCTGGAAACAAGCCCCCCACTCCATCTACTACTACTACTACTACTACGTTCGCAACTTCGTAGCACAATGGTGCAGTGAGTTGCGTCCCGGCTGCATACTTTTGAATGCCAGGATGACATGTGTCTGCCGATCTACTTTTAAGTATGCGGCAGTTTAGAACTATTGCGGTAAATCAATATTACCAGAAAAATTCTTTAGGCTCGGACGCCAAATTCATGTATTTAAAAAAAAACTTGTGTAACTATAGCGCCTAGATACCAGGGCGCATCGTACTATCGATTCGATTAATTTTTAGAACATATCCTAAGTTATATAAAATTTATTTTATTTATTTATTTATTTATTTATTTATCCCTAGTATTACATGATTAAATTTCCTATAGTATATTTTACATCATTTAGTCGTACATACAAAATGTGAACCCTGGAAATTTACTAAAGGTGCGGCTTCGGCGGGATTTTATCACCTCACTAGGCAGAGCCTGTATTGAGGTGATATTTAGTACTGAGTTCATCTGACGGGTGTATAGGTAATTTATTTAATCTTGGGAAATCCTACAAGTGTATATTGTATAACTATTATAGTATATAGGTATATATATTAAACAAAAATATTTATTAAATTAAATGAGATATAATATATATGGGAGATATATGAATACAGTTATGAGGCTAATGAGATAATAATAACAATAATAAGTAATATAAGTCATCTGTGCACCTATTTAATAACGTTAGTTACTAACGACTCACAGTGCTCCCTCGTCGAGTGTAACAACCATAATGTTACCAGTCTTTTGTAGTGAGCGTCATTTTGAATGATTGTAGCTTGGCCTAATTGCGTGGTAAATATGTTATGGAGTTTTTTCGCTAGGTAAATATAGTGTCTTTGTCCAAAGGTCGTTCTCATTTTTGAATTCTCAATTCTCAATTCTCATTTTCAAAATCGAAGTCCATTTCGGAGTGTCTTACAGTGGTGAGAGATAAACTAAGGTCTGAGGACCTCCCTATTAGCTACGCCGACATGCTTCAACAATACCTGGCATCCTGCTACTTTGTATGGAGTGGCGATTATTACAAACAAATCGACGGAGTATAATGGGATGCCCCGTATTGCCGATAGTTAGCGACTTATACATGGAATATTTTGAGGAATTAGCCATAAAAACCTCAAAATCAGCCCGTTCTCTGGCAAACGGTGAAAGAATTTCTGGGTCATCTAAACTCCATACATACAAAAATCAGATTCAAGTAGAGAAGGACGGCTCCCTACCATTTTTGGATGTCAAAGTGACGAGGAGAAGCAAAGGGCGCCACGATCTATATTTACCCACACTAGATAGTGGCTTTAGCAAGTGTCCTCGAGCTGTGAACTCTAGTAAAAAAAGAAGTCTTACCAAAACGGATATGCAGAGCGCGAAGAAGGTCCATTCTCTTTCCAGTGGTTAAACTGTTAGAAGAAGGCGTCTGCTGGGCATCGGCTTAACTACTAATAGATCAGTAGATTGTTATTTTACAAGTAGTGACGCAACGAAAAGTGATTTGGCCGAATAAAGAATACCGAATATTCGGCCACGCTATCGGCCGAATGTTCGGCCTAATGTTAGATGTGTGCGTGGCGTGCATAATTGCGCGTGACAGGTTATGACCTGTCTCATTGGTTGCCACTTATCTTGACCTGCGGTTCAAAGCTAGTTTCCTGGGATTGGTTCAAACGGAAAAGGCAAGACAAAAAATCTTTTAAAAGCTCTGAAAATGAGTTGTGATGAGTCTAGTAGTATTAAATCTGATGGTGATTGTTCTCCACTTTGTAAGAAAAGAAACACCAATGAAAATGATAAACGATTGTAACATGCTACAACTTCTAGAACAGTTTTGAGGAAGTTGCTACAGATAACATGCAAAATGATGAGGGGGTGGAGAAAACTTCTACTGCACATGAGATTGATTTTATTTGAAAACTGTTCGCCTAGATCGGATCGCAGACCCTTATAAGTGATGGTCTAGAAACGCAAAGCAACATCCGAGCCTGACAAATTCGCAACGGCTTATCTATCATCTCCTGGCAGTAGTGTTTATAGTGAGAGGTTATTTTAAGAATCAGGAATTGTTTACGAGGAAAAGCGCAATCGTTTACAACCAACCAATGCTGAAAAAAAAATCATTCTTTCGTTACCTACCACTAATAGATTTTAAGTATTGATGCAATAATATAATTTTTGATTAATATAGATACATTTTTGAGTGCGTTTTTTATGGTATTCGGTATTCGGCCGAATACTGCGTACTATTCGGCCAAATACCGAATACCGATATTTAAAAAAAAGCCGAATAGGCCGAATACCGAATAGTACCGAATATTCGTGGTATCACTAGTTACAAGGCATTCTCCCTTTATCTCATGGTGGAAAGTAGACAACGATTGTTATGAACCTCCTGAGATGTTGCTTTCACCCACATCAATGCTTATACCAAATTGGAAACCAGTAACAGTCGCGATTGATATAAATCGGTGACAACTCTGCGCTGTAGCATCCAAGAAGGGTGGACACCTCTGCACCCGTTATGAGCCTGGAGACTGGTTAGGTTTCATTTGGTGCAGTATTTAGGTTATGATTTCCTACCTACGATCGAATGCAATAACAAGACACACACTTACACACATGTTACACGCACATATACATATAAACATGTCACAGTAGGGATGATTGTAAGAGATTATCATATGACAATAAACCCGCCCATTGTGAAATTTCACAATAAAGAGTAGAAACAAACAAACAAAAAAATTACTTACTTACTTCACAAAGCATTACAATCGATATATGATATTTTTTTTGTAACATCAAATATTTAAATGTCAAACATAATAATATGCTTCTTACCAGCAGAAAGAGTGTATGAAAAACTGCATGCATTGCATACATATTAAATCCGTTTTAATACATAATCATTAGATATTAAAAATGGAATTTTGCTAGAGCAGATATGCTTGCATTAAGAAGTTAATTCTTTGGAAGGATTTTTTTTTTTTGAATATTCAAAAAAAAAAAATGTTTATAATAATAATAATAATAATAATAAAAATTAAACGCTTTATTTGCTTAAACAAAAAGGCGAGCTTATTTCCTAAAAGCAATATCTTACAGCTAACCTTAACCTAGTGGAATAACATGTTATGCGGTAAAAATTAACTAAAAAATTAAATTTTAAACATTTAAATTCAGCATGTGGATATTTAAAATTTATATCGAATAGGTATAGAAGCTCCCCTTAAAATACGTGATAGTAAAATGAGCTCCTATATGGTTATTTAGATCATAAAAACAGTAATACAAAGTAATTTTAAATTGCTTTGCAATTTCCCACTCAATAAAAAAATACGTTTTTTTTAAATACCATAAATGTCATTTTATTACGAAGTTTCTTAATTGCCTTATTACTGAAGGAAATGAAATCCGTTTTGATAGGGTATTGTAATGGGTCTTAATAATTGGTGAGCAACCTCTTGATTTTGACTCTGACGAATCTTGGAGTCGATGAGGTCGTCGATGGCGGAGGAGGGAATCTGACCCCAGTCCTCGGCCCATGTTTTGTCGGCTAGTTTTAGAGGATGTCCAAGTGTGATTCGATCACATTCAGGTCCGTAGATTGGTTCAGTTAGTTGAATACGGTGATCCATCGACCTGAGAACCAAGCGCGCTCATAATTCGACCGCTGCTTTGAATCGTTGTCCTGCTGGAAAATAAAGGATGAACCCTTCGAGTAGCGGCATAATTTCATGGCAGACCGCGGCAATTTATTGGAATTTCTTGCAATATCATCGCGCTCTACAAAAAGTACTATAACTATGGAACTACTATAGCAATCATAAAAAAAATAACTCTGCAATGATCACATTGAAATTTTGTATATAGAATATTGAAATATAATTAGGTAAAACAATTAAATAAATATGAATAAATATGAGAAAGTTGAATAAGTGAAAAAAACTCTAACTAACTTGTACTTGTCTTAGGTAAAAATACGGAACCCTATTTAGAAATTGTAAATACTATCGTGATCTTTATTAGATTTTTTATCAAAGGCAATATTTCGTTTTGCTTATTTACATACAAAAATATTAGCTCATGAAAACCAATAATTTTTTTTATGATTTCTCGAAAAAAAATTTGATGATGTTTGACAATGTAATTTTACCAGAAATATCCGCGAAATGACGAGCGAAATTATTTTAGGGGCCGTCAATGGTAATAATGTGATATTTGGTATGGATTTTAGGATGCGTTCGAATTAGAAAATAATATTACTGTGCGCTCCGGGAGCAAGCCGCCAATATTGGTCGTTAAGTAGTCAACGGTGTTCTGATGTGCTACCAAATTTGGTCGTTACGTAGCCGAAGGGTTAAATGCGTTGAAAAGCAAACGGTTGCATGGTGCTTCCAAGATATCTGTATATTGGTGGCGATCCATATTGCCCTCCATGCGGCGCTATGGACCCATTTCATGGATCGAGAAACAGCCCCACAATAACGGAGCGACCAGCATTATGTTAGGCGTTTGGTATCCGTGATTATATATTTGGCCCAAAGGACTCTTCACATACTTTGTACCATTAGATCCGAACAAGTTACCCTTATTTTCATCAAAAAGAGTACTCAAGAACAGCCCTCGTGAGTCCAGTTAGTATGCGCCCGTTTGCGCTGTCCATTTCTTCTTGATTATGTAAAGATTCTTGGTCGCACGATATCAATGTGATCTGCTGACGACGACGCCTAACAGTGCAAATTGAGGGCGCCGGGCACCCTGAGCTGCCGATAAGGGTTCGGCGAACGTTCTCCCCAAAAGCACACATTATGTTGCAATCCACAACTCTGAAAGTAATTCGTGATCGTCTCGTGTTCTTCTTCGCACTCAAATTGTTTAATTGATTCAATCTTCCAAACTCTAAATTCAACTCCTTGATACAGAGCACCAAAAATATTGTGAAATCTGTTATATTTCAGGTATAGCTCTTCGCGACTCGCCATCTGGTTTAGCAGCATACATCCTTGAGAAATTCTCCACCTGGACGAACAAAGACTTCAGAAAATTACCAGATGGTGGCCTCACCAAAAAGTTCAAGATGGTCGACCTTCTAGACAACATCATGATTTACTGGGTATCGGAAAGCATTACGACTTCGATGAGGCTTTATTTTGAATATTTTCGAGAGACAAGTCTCGCACTGGATATTTATAAGTAATTATAAAGTATATAAAATTCTAATTTAGTGCTATGTCCTATATCCAAAATAGATACAGTGATTGTGTCTGAGATTCTCACCTTTCTGGCCTCGAATTCGGTTTTATTTTTCGGGTTTATTCAAATCACAGTTTCTAACGAAAGTCGGAAGTAAGTCCGGGAGTTTTACTCAGACTGCATACAATGGCTAGCAGGTGTTTGTAAAGTTATTACAATTCCTTTTCCGATTTTTAAACAAGTATAAGCATAACAAGCATGTTGATTTAAAAGATATATAGGCTTATTGGCCCACATATAGGCAAGGGCCCATTGGGGAGCTAATGGGCACTTGCTGAGTTGGCCACGAAGACCCATTTGTTCAGGGTCGGTCACACTCACGGGTCAACACCTATCCGGCGGCCTCCACGCATGAAGTGCGAGCCTGGGTAGGACTTTGGCCTTAGGGCTAGTTTCCCCTAGGAATCAACCTTCTGGCGCTCCTGGACGGTCTGCGCACCGTGCGGCGTGAGCCAATCGATTGTGCACTCGGACTAACATCTTGCGGTGTCAACTACAACGGGCGAGCCCGTCACCACAGGACGTTTTAACGATTAGTCGTTCTATCGCCCTGCAGTGAACGTAGAGACTTTGGACAGTACATTCTACGTCCAGCTACGTCACAACCCGTGAGAGTCCAACGCCTTACCGCGAGTAAGCCAGGAGTAAACCCGGCGGGCTCGAGATACTCGCGCCCTCACTTCCAATTGTGACCAGATTTCTCCGGTCTCTCGATTGGTTTCGAGTTCGAGGTCGCTTGCGCGGTCCTCTCCCTTATGAAGCGGTGAAACGGAGTGCACCGAATCTTCGCGGACCAAGGCGTCCTTTGCCCGCCTCTTACCCGGGATCGGATGGCCAATGGTCAATTCCAGAGCAGTCGCCATAAGGTACGCAACCACCCCCGCTCTATAGGAAACAATACAGTTCCCAGACTCCCCCGACTGTTAGTCGGAGAGATAAATAAATGGGTTCTCGGGGCGGTACGGGGGGGGTGGTTTACCCTATTTCACCCCCTGCGCGTTCTACCCTTCTGGTACGCGCAGGGTTGTCGTAGCACGACATCCCGGGCAGACAAGACGACCCTCGTCGTTATAACTGCCCGGGCGGTGGGCGGGGTTTGCTGCCCTCACCTATCGCCTTGAAACTCTAAACTGTTAGTCGGAGAGCACAATCGATTGGCTTGCGCCGCACGATGTGCAGACCGTCCAGGGGCGCCAGAGGTTTGATTCCCAGGGGAGACTGGTTGACCCAGTGTCCTACCCAGGATTCAGTGTCCTACTCGGACTAACAGTCGGGGGAGTCTGGAATCAGTACTGTTTCCTATAGAGCGGGGGTGGATGAGGACCTTACGGCGACTGCTCTTGAAACGACCATCGGCTACCCGATCCTGGGTGAACAGTCGGGCAAAGGATGCCGTGGTCCGCGATAGTTTCGGTATACACCGTTTCACCGCTTCGTAAGGAGAGGACAACGCAAGCGACCTCGAACTCGTAACCAATCGAGAGACTGGAGTAATCTGGTCGCAATTGGAAGTAAGGGCGTGAGTGTAAGCCCTCTGGGTAACACTCCTGGCTATATCGCGGTTAAGGCGTTGGCCTCTTACGGGTTTGTGGCGGAGCTTGACGGTGGACTGTTTTGTCCAAGTCTTCTGCGCTCATTCCAGGGAGATAGAACGACTAATCGTTAAAACTTCCTGAGGTGACGGGTTCGCCCATTGTAGTTGAAAACTCTAGTTGCTTCTATTTGAATCGTTTTTTTTTTGTAATCGATTGGCAATTCTAATGAAAAAAAATAAAGGCTGCGTTGACTTATTTTTCCAATGAGATTTTGCAGAATAATACTCTTACCCGGCTTTTGGGGAAAGCTGCATAACCAGCGATATTCTTGCGCTGAGATCGAGAGAGATGCGTCAGATTATATATTCATACTCAAAACTTTTATTTTGCGTTCGCTCGTGAGGAGAAAGGGAGAAGTTGCAGGGTGACCGAACCGCATTCTTGCAGTATAGCAATCTGAGCGGGTTCAAAAAATCTCTAAAGAGAAATTTACTCAACTCATGAATACCCCCTCCCCTCCCGCCTCCTTTGCTTGTCCTTATATTCCATTCCTCCCTTCGATATCGAGTTGACATACTTTACTAATCACTGTTTTATATTCTTTATGATGACTATTACTTAAGTGTATTCATTTATGACTCCTTTTATAAATACATTTGCCCACATAAACCTTTAATCACAATTACCCTGTAGGCATGGCCGGAAGATATTGCCACTTGGCAATAGGCCCACCACATTGTACTCTTTTGTGTGTGCATCAAACAAACTCTGTAACAGTTTGATCGTGGCGTATTTGCCTTTGTCGTTGAGTTCGCTATTTCATACTCTTTTGTAGCGTCAACTTCTTTCGTCAACAACATCAAATGTCTTATCATATTATTAATTGTAGTGGTTTCGGTTTTCGTATGAAGCGAATAAACGAATAAAGTATCTCTATTTACCTATTTTATTCGTCAGGTGAACAGAGATAGTGTCTTTGATAGAAAAACAAAATCATCCAAGACGATAAGTCTCAGTCATTGAGAAGCAAAGCAAATATGTATAATAAAGAATTGTAAAGGGAGACTTTTCCAAATTTAAATTCATAGTGATAGCATATTTGATTTTTTTCTCAATATGAAATATTAATTATAATTATTAAATATAGTGAATAGAGTGCACTTATGCAGTCTAGATGCACTCGCGGTTGACACAGGACGCGTCCCAAATGTACTCGATCGCCGTTTGTGTATCGGTCTAATTATCATGGAAAGCAAAAGTTTTGATAATCAGGAGAACCGCAACAATAATCTGGAAAACGCAGTTTTGTATCAAAGAATATTACTGAAGCAAAAAAAAGACAAAGGGAGTAAGGGGAGAACGAAGCAACATCTTATCCGGCCCAATTGTCATCCTCACCTGCTCACGCTAGTGATTCTCTACAGAATAGCTGCCGGCAGCGACCCAGAGGTCATCGCGGTGTTCCGTGCTAGACAACAAACAAGGCAATAACGTCCAAGCTTAGGCGGTACAACTTAACAGCCAGTAGGGAAACTATCTGGAAAAGGCTTAAGTGGCCTAGAGAGAGAAATAATCTTCGAAAGTTCTAATGCAGGAAGAAACAAGAACACCACTGCACTATTTTCCCTAGTACTCAGCTTCATATGGATAGGACAAAAAGAAGTATGCAGAGCTGACTGCCAACCTTCACTAGTTGGAGAGGCACCCAAAGAAGAAGAAGAAAAGAGACTGTAAGATAAAATAAATTTACGAAAATTCTGTGCATTACTTTTAAAATAGGCCATGACATTGGAAGTTGGTGCCTCAAAAAATTCTCAGTAACCTTTGTAATTATATTTTTTATTTCAGAATACCGATAACCGCGCCAGCTGCCATAGCCAATTTCAAACACGAAATAATCTACCAGTCAGAGGTGATCCAGAAGTTGAAATTCAAGAATTTGATTCAATTCTCTCACTACGAAGAAGGAGGTCATTTCGCTTCATTGGAGTTACCCCAGGTCTTGAGTGACGATGTCTGGACGGCCATCTCCAAGTCTAGACAAGTGGAAAAAACGAAGAATAATGAGAAGATGGAATTGTGAATATTAAATGCCATATTAAATGCAATATTAAATAAAATTTTTGGAGTGAAACGCAAACCTATTCTTTGATTTCAATTCTCTAATTTTGTTTACAAAACTTGTTCAGTTAAATATATTTCATATGCTGTTATTAATTTTAGAGTTTTAATTTATTTTTCTCGACATAGAATAATAATTAAATTTCTCTGTTTAGGAACGTTAGTGACAATGACAATGACACAATGATTGTGCGTCACTTCCTGTTTCAAGGAAAACGCTAACTTTATATGATATAACTTTATAGATTTTTAATTTAAAATTTTCAATTTTAGTCTTGTGAAAAGAGTTTAAGAAATTGTAATAGTAAATAAATAAAAAATAATAAGAAAAAAACAAAAGATTAATTAAAAAATCAGAATCAGAGAATCAGACAGAGAAAAAAATTATAAAATACATTCAATATAATATTATGTTATAAAAATAATATTATGTTATAAAAATAAAAAGCTGAATTTACTGTTGTTTACATATAGGTAATTTATATTGTTAGAGATGTGAGGGTGTGTAAATTGTGTGCCTGTAAATGTGTTGCCATTTTCGGAATACCATGTGGATACTTTCACTTTCCCTTCTTCTTTTACTAATTAACCACTGAATAAGACTTTTTTTAAGAACCACCTGTGTCAGCCTTGACAACTTTGCCGGCAAGTTGTCAAGGACCCCCGCAACCCCCCTCCCTCTTCCTGATACAACCCACAACCTTGCCAGCATACCCCCCCCCCCCCTCGCCTCCACCCCCCACCAACTTATTCTCCTACGTGTATCGCATTTTTCTGCATTCACGTCATTCTGTACGGCATATTCCATGTCAATTCAGGCAGGGGGTTACCTTCATATTCTCGAAAGTTTTTCAATTAAACATATATTCAAATACAGGAAAAAGTAAGATATACGTATTTTTTGTTTTGCCCAAAAAAATCCTGGCCGAGATACAGGTCGCCAAAAATGGCATTCCGCGACCATTTTCTCACTTGTGAATTTCGACAAAAAATTTCAAATGCTCGACCGTTCGCGTTGTTAATTTGCCACTGACGTCTTCGAAAAAAAACAGTCCGATAATGATATCAGCAGAAATTCCGCACCACACTGTCACGTAGTAAAGAGGGACTTCTTCAATAACGCGATGGCGTAGAACGCTTTATTTTGTTCTTCGATAGTGCGATTTTCACTTTACTTTTTATTCTCCATGCACGTTGAGTTTTCACTATTGATACGTTATTTTGAATGTACAGCTGAACAATTTTATCGCATTCGACTGATGTGTACTGCTCCATAGCAAAAAATTCCTAAGACTGACGTTTCAAACACGCGCTATCACTAGTCACTTTCCCCTTTCTTCTCCAACGTTACAGTGTTGCCAAATGGGTCCACCTAGTATGGCCAACATTGTATACAGGACGCATTTTTGGATATTTTACCGACTGCCATGTTTCAATTAATATTTAATTTTATTTTCGAAAAGAGACGTAGGTACTTAATTTACCTGCTTATTGAACTTTCAGAATATAATTTAAAAAAATAACAAAAAAAATTGACTTATATATTTTTTGTAAGTGCAGCAGCCATTTCATGGTGAAACTTAGTGGGATCTATAATAATTGAATGCGTATACAAAATTTCGTGTCTGTGCTGTTGACCGTTAAGGAGTTCTCTCGTTGGAAGCCTAATCTGGGTGCCGCAGTCCTGTTTTGGTAAAACTTGGAACGGTCTATCGTAAACATATATAAAAATTTCGTGTCTGCGCTGTTGACCGTTGAGGAGTCCCCTCGTAGGGAGTCAAACCTGGGTGCATCAGCCATGTCATGGGGAAGCTTAGAACGGGCTATCACAACTGAATGAGTATACTAAATTTCGTGTCTGTGCTGTTGACCGTTGAGGAGTCCCCTTGTCGGGACCAAACCCAGGGTGTATAATCATGTCATGCTTACCATAAAAAATGCATTGTAATCGAAATTGAACCAACATGTAAATTTTCAATTTCGTACGATAATATTTGAGGAGTTCCCTCAATTCCTCATGGATCCCATCATCAGAACAGGATTTTGATAAAAATGGGACCAATCTGTATTTAAATCCTTTCAAATAAAAAAAGAATTTTCCAAATCAGTCCATAAATGGCAGAGTTCTGATGTAACAAACAATAATAATAAAAAAGAGATACAACCGAATTAATAACCTTCTCCTTTTTTTTGAAGTCGGTTAGAAAGAGAATACAAAATATATCTGAATATTATACACCATTATACATCTAAAGAATTTTAAAAAACACGTTGTAAAGCTGGTTTATCTATTTTTTTTCAATTTCAATTTCAATTTTCAATTTCAATTTCAATTTATTTCCAAAAAATCTTAACAGATTGTAGAAACTTAATATTTAGGTACATTTAAATTACAGTATATTAGTTCGTTTTTACAATATTTAAATTTATCACCACGTACATACAGTTACTTCTTTATTGCTTTTAGTATATTAGTTCAGTAATTAATACAGTATATTAGTTCGTTTTTAAAATATTTAAATTTATCACCACGTACATGCAGTTACTTCTTTATTGCTTTTAGGGCATCCAAATCATTTTTAAGATTTATTTACTAAAACCACAAATTAAAATAATTGATAAAAATAATCAAGAAATTAAAATCAGAAAAAGTCAGAATAATTAAAAAAATACTACTTAAAATTGTCAAAAAAATGACCAAAAAATTTGAAAAATTATTTAAAATTAACAAACTCATCGATCGAGTAAAAAGCTTTGTCTAATAAGAATTCTTTAAGTAACTTTTTGAATAAGCTTTCCACTTGAATAGTTTTTAAACGTTCTGGTAGCCTGTTAAAGTAATATTTATTTATTTATTTATGCCTATCAATTACTAGACAGCCTTCACATTACCTATATTTTCATCGAGCCCTAGGTGCCTCTGTATTGTTTTAACTTCGCTTTATGTTAGTCAGTAGTATAATTGAATATATGTAGCACGTCTGTTGTAAATCGAGAAGTGTAGCACTTTAAATCAAAGTGAGTGAGCAAGTGAGCAAGTCGAAGTGAGGCGCCGCTTATCTCGATAGGATAAAATTATTAGACAAATATTCCCACTTTTACAAAGGTAAAAATATTAGACAAATATTCCCACATTTTACAAAGGTAAAAATCGCTACCTACGCATTTTAAATATTTTGTTTCAAAATGACAATAAGTCAGCGAATGCATAAATCAAAAAAAATTGCAGGAATAAATTATTATAGTGTGTTACCATGCTCTTTGAAACATAATAAAATGATCACATAATTTAACTAGGCAATAGGGATTTTTTTCTTGTCAATATTCTTATACACAATGGAAGAATTTGTGGCTTATTGCAATCAGAAAAACAGATAATTTGTTAAAAATATGTATTTATTTTTTTAATATACCACGTTGTTATTACATTATTTTATATAGTCTCTCTTGTATTTAGAATAAACAAAATTAACCACTTTTAAAATATGTATAATATGAAATGTGTAACGATCATTTTGTTAACAATTTATTTAACTCAAACAACACGTATACATATTTTTTGTAATTTAATTACAACGTAATTTGTTTTATTTAACATTTCACAAGCAATCAACATAATGGGAAAATTATTTCTTTAATTTCAAGGACGTATTATCCTACGCGTATTGTATTTTTCCATATAAACGTCATTTCATACATATTTTAAAACAAAATTTACTTCCTACCGTTGTACAAATATATTGTGGTTCATCATTAGAAGTAATATAATTATATAGAAATCGGTTGTGTCATCCCAAGACTTTCCCGAACAGCAGCAAGCCCCCTCTCGTGCGCTAAAAACCCTAAACTTTCCCTAAATCCCCCTCCCCCACTCCCCTAAGCCTTCCCCTCCATCCCTACAACCATCCGTCCACCCCTACACCAGCCCCGACCTTCTCCCTCTCCTATCAAACCAACCGTCCCCCTCTCGCTCTCCCCTCTCCCCCTACACTTACCCTCCTACCCGCGCCCGAATTCATACTGAGAGACACACAGATACACAGAAATGCGTCCACAATACTTTCCTTACCAGGAAAGTAAACATCGGTTGCGTCACCCCAAGACTTTTCCGGCAAGTAGAGAAGGCCCCCGCACTCCTCCCCTCACCCTGCGCCAATGTGTTTTTCTGACTCTTGTTACTGAAACGGCCTTGAATTAGATATTCTCACACATTTATGCCGTATTGAATCATATAATCCTAAAATAGATATTTATGGTAGTGTTCTTTTTTCACATTTAAACATTTCTCTTATTACTTATTTCTTTCAAGATGGGATGCTGAAAGAAACTTTTTCTCCTGTTTTTCCTTCTGACACCATTGTCTATCGGTTATATTTATCAAAAACTCACCCGCGTACCAGATCTGCCCAAACTAGAGTTTGAGAAATGGTGGGGACCAGGAAGCGCCAAGAAAAATGACACCTCCATATGACCTTTCAAAGTCCAATTCTCAGAAGAGGTAACTATATGACGAAATTAAAATAAGAAAGAAGTGATGTAGAAAACGATTTTTTTTTCAGGCAGTTATCGATTTGACAGCCAGGCTGTCCAAAACGCCGTATTTCGGTCCTCTGGAAGGAGTAGGCTTTGAATATGGCTTCAACAATGACTACCTTCAGGAAATCATCAAATTCTGGGCCAACGATTACAACTTCAAAGAGCGGGAAACCTTCCTTAACCAATACCCTCAGTTCACGACTAATATCCAGGGTCTGGATATTCACTACATCCATGTAAAGCCTACGGTGACCAGAAATGTGAAGGTGGTGCCACTTCTACTCCTACACGGCTGGCCAGGATCAGTGAGAGAGTTCTATGAGACGATACCGATGTTAACGACACCTAGAAAGGAGCAAGATTTCGTGTTTGAGGTCATCGTGCCAAGTTTGCCGGGATTCGGGTTCTCGCAGGTGATTCCTAGTTTAGTCTTGATTTTATAGTGTAAGAGAATTGTTCAATGCAATAGTACGTTTTGGCAATCCTTCTACGACGGCGACATGCGGGTATGGCTAATAGCATTGTACGGCGAAACATATAGATATTATTTAGCCACCTATAATATTTTTTTTTTTTGTTCGAAAGTATTCATTGATTATTAAAACCCAATAATTAAACCAATGCATGCAATGAGAAAAATAGTATCATTCATTATTATTGTTATTATATCACAGAAATATCACATGGCCTCTCTGCCCGAACTACGTCTACCTTATCATAAAAGTATGCTTAATTATTACGTGTTTAAACCTGTATAGCAAATTAACAATTAACATAATATGTATGTGAATGATATTAAAATATTAGGAGTTATCTATGATTTAAAAATTCGTTTCCTAAAATATTAATATTTTATTTCGAGATAAGATACCGTAAGGCAGGTTTAGATTGCCATCTATAGTGCGCCGACATACTGCCACAAAACTAAAACCGCCATATTGAACAAAAGAGATAATAAATCAACATTTGGAACTATAAGTGCAGTCTAGTCGTTGCGTTTCGTAGCCGAAATCTAAGCTGCCAAAACGAAGTATAGCGTTGATCAATCTAATACCCTTATAACCAATGCTTTATTGTTGCATACAAATCACCAAAGTCTTGTTTCATAGGCTTCAGCTAAACCTGGATTTAGTACTGATGATATAGCAATCGTGATGCGTAACCTCATGCACCGCCTCGGACACAAAACGTACTACCTCCAAAGCGGACACTTGGGTTCTTTGGTCGCCATGGATATTGCTGTTATTTACCCAGAGGAAGTTCTTACAATTCACCTTAATTTTGCTCTCATTATCACCCCCCTCTCGATTCTGTACACCATGGTTGGAAGTTTGTTCCCTTCGCTGATTGTGGAAGAGAAATACCGGGATTGGATGTATCCACTCCTGGACACAGTCAGGTTTTATATTGAGGATACGGGATTTGAAAACATACAAGCTACAAAACCTGATACAATTGGTAAGTGGTTGTCTTATTATATGTGATCTCAATCTGTGGTCGTTTCTTTGTGACAATATCATGATAATCACTCATTAAAGTCATTGTGGATTGCTTCTCTCAACGACCATCCTCTCTAAGTTATGGTTTTTTTTAGATAGCCTCTTTCATATGTCTGGCCATCTTTTGGGGATCGACCTCTTGCTCCCTTGCACTGACAAAAAATAATACTTTAGCACCTTCAGGACGATTATCCAGACTAAAATATCGGACAAGCAGGGACAAGTTTTCGACAAGACGTATCTCCTTGCTCGAAATATACAAGTTATAATGGTGAATGAGCATTTCTGACATGTGAAATATCGCTGCCGAGTTTATAAATCTGGCAGTATTATACACGCTGCATCTAGACTAAATTGACTGACTTTAAGTTTTTATTACGACAAATTAGTAACGCCATTGTAACGCCACTGTGGTGCAATGAGATGCGTCCAACCTGTATACTTTTGAATTTCAGGATGGCACGTGTCTGACAATCTACTTTTAAGTATGCAGCAGTATTTAGCACTATTACTGTAAATCAATATTAGCAGAACATTTCGTTAGTTTGCTGTACACGTTACCATTTATGCAAGCTGTATTACCAGTAATGCGAAGCCGTATTTCTATGTAAATTGCCATGCGTGAAATAATTCCTACATTACTACGTCTTCTTCCAAGGGCAATTACCTTGGTTAAACCTGTCATCCAACTACATAAGATGATCTTGGAATACTCTCAACCAATAGTACTAAAATAACTACATAGATCTCGCTCGAGCAATCGACGATTGCGTCATCTAATAACACGCGACAAAACTAAAGAAGAACGCTCTTGCGGGTTTCTGCGGTTATGGACAAGCTGACTGCCAGGTATCAGTGTATCGCTATTGAAATGCAGCCGTGTCAATTTTTATGGAGACGAACAACAGAGTCTTGTAGCGCGATAACCTATCAGTTGCATTTTTAACGTATTAGAAATACAAATCATTAACAATTCATTCTGGAACTTTGATAGACAGCAAATTGATTTCAGCTTGCTGAGACGCCATTAACACAGTAAATATCATTAGCTAATATATTTACTGTGCCATTAATCTGTTGGACGCCAAAAGTGCTTATAGGCATTTTGCGTTGTTTCACAGATCCGCGCGTAACCGTTTCGGCCGGCCCCCATATTATAAATAAGTAATATACATGACTAATAAGATTAATTACTAGGTAACAAGAGGGAATTCATGAAAAAACGATATTGTTAGTATTTATTTACAAAACCGACTAAAAGTTGCTGAGCAGTTTTTTGCGCGCTGGCTTTCGACCAGTTAATAATGGAGTTTCGATGTAGTAATGTGTTTAAATCAAGTACGATGTTGTTATTGCTCTGATATTGCGAAGAATGATGTTGTCTAATCGAAAAATGGTCTATACGTCTCATTTCGATATAGTTGAGGCGTAGTAATTTTCAAAGCGTCTTGACATATCCTTAAAATGGGGAAATGTTTTTAAGTATTGCAACTTGTTAAATTTCACACGTCAAACTGACAGTAGTCAAACGTCAAATCTAGAAATTACACATATTCAGCATTTTCTTATATTTTAATGTGGTTTTACTTTCATATTGTTCATTTTGCTCCACAGCTGTTAAAAATATTGCTTAGGTAGAGCTATCGTCATGATCTCGGTGAGTTGGCGGTCTGTTGACATGTAGTTCACTTCAGGAACACCAGCCTTGCACTTGTCACGTATGAAGTGATACATAATGAGTATATGCTAGGTTCATTTGTGAAATGTTGGTTATTTAACCAAACCAATAGCACTTTGGTTGTCGAATTCTAGTAAGGATGGCATAGCCACAGGTTCGAAACATATCGTCTAACATGCGTCTTATCCACGTGATCTCCTACGCTGCTAGCGCTGCTGCCATATACTCTGCCTCAGTCGTTGAAAGTGCAACAGAATTTTGACGTTGATTGCTCTGCCACTGGTCAACCATTTATCATAAACACATATCCTGAAGTCGAACGTCTGGTATTCAGATCTTCAGCATAATCGGAGTGAATATCCGATGAGAGTCTGAGCCTCATTTCTGTATACTAATCTGTATTCTTTTGTCTTCTTTAGATATCTGATTACTCTTTTAACCGCATTCTATTATTGTACTTTGAGAGAAAGCGGCTGTTGTTAAAATTGCGAGAAAGCGGCTAAAAACTTCCACTGCATTTGCAATGTTTGGTCTGCTAAGTATCGATGCAAATATTAGGTAACCTACTGCAAGTATCACTATGGCAGAATCATATTATATTGTCGTTGGAAAGAATATCTCATTGTAATTATTTTGACACAATTATTTTGACACGTCCAAGAGCGGTCTTTAGCCGTCAATTGGACACGACGAAAATGTAATGTAATGTAATGTAATCAATGCCTTCATATCCCTTGGCAAATAGCCTTGCTTTGAAATGTGTTATTCCTACTATTGTGCGCTATAGCTTCTATACCCATTTTGAGTCCATGGCTTTCTTGTCTGGTGGCAGTATAACTTTTTCTCGGTGCATGCATTTCTTCTTCAATTGCTGATTCCCAGTGGTGCACCTCTGCACTCTCCATAGCTTCTTCGTAGGTCGCCGGTACATATAATTCTGTTTCATTCACTTTGTACTGCTTTGGTTATGGAGATTCCCTCTGCTGCGAAGGTTATAGGCTCCCATAGGCATTCGTTTTCGTCTGGAATACCTTCGTTTTCTTTTTTTACCACATCTTTCTTTTCCTCTGAATCATAGTTACCGAATGAGAACATCATACCGAATGAGGTTCATTTTAAGGGATTTTACCAGTGGCTTCCTTATTAAAGCCCGTGATATTGAGGTAGCTACTTTTTTTAGAATCCGGATCCAATAGGACGATTGCTTGTGAAATTACAATCATATCCGACCATTAACATCTCCTTACTTTTTGAGGAAAGTTTTCTGCTTTGCTCTTTTGGCACTTGTTCCCTTGGAACGCTTGAGGGTATTCGGGTCAAAACATAAACACTGGTGTTTACAACTTCTGCCCATAAATAGGCAGGCAACTCTTTAGCATGTATCATTAAACGTGCACTTTTAACAATTGTTCTCACGTCTTGTAGAAATCGACCATTTTTTTACCAATTTTTATAAGGTATCGTTGCCTCAAGTTGTATGCTATTTGATGACAAATACGATTCGAAATCGTCGTTGCAGTATTCTTTGCCGTTATCGGCGTGTCTTATAGATTACTTCCAAAAGTATTCTTTAAGAACGCCGAATATATTTTGGAGGATTGCAGAGCATATGATTTGTTTTATATAAAGAAAACCACTCGATAGGTGGAAGCATCATCTTTGAAAATCACAAAGTATCTCACTCATTTCACCGATGTTACGGACAAAGGGCCACATACATCACTACGTATGTAACCTCCCGGAATACAATATCTGCTAGCATTCGAAAAAAATGGTTTCCGAATTCGAAAAAATTTGGTTGTGTCATCTATTTTGACATACTATACCAACTATAACTGTCAACTACAACGGGCGAACCCGTCACCTAAGGAAGTTTTAACGAAATTTATCTTTCTATCTCCATGAAGTGCGCGCAGAAGACTTTGGACTAAACAGTCCACCGTCAAGCTCCGCCACATGCACGTATAGCCAGGTATGTTACCCGCTCATGCCCTTACTTCCAGTTGCGACC
Source organism: Micropterix aruncella (assembly GCA_944548615.1). Lineage (NCBI taxonomy): Eukaryota > Metazoa > Arthropoda > Insecta > Lepidoptera > Micropterigidae > Micropterix > Micropterix aruncella. Next base: position 13,710,401 of record OX155972.1, on the reverse strand, counting down.
AGATTACTCCAGTCTCCCGACTGGTTACGAGTTCGAGGTCGCTTGCGCGGTCCTCTCCCTTACGTAGCGGTGAAACGGTGTCACGCGGATCACAGCATCGTTTGCCCGGTTGTTCACCCGAAATCGGGTAGCGGATGGTAGTTTCAAGAGCAGTCGCCGTAAGGTCAACAAACACCCCCGCTCTATAGGAAACAGTACTGTTTCCAGTCTCCCTTGACTGTTAGTCAAAATGCACAATCGTTTGGCATACGCCGCACGGTGCGCAAAACGTCCAGGAGTGCCAGAAGATTGACTCCTGGGGGAAAATAGCCCTCAGGCCAGAGTCCTACCCGGGCTCGCGCTTCATGCGTGGAGGCCGACGGATGAGTGTTGACCCGTGAGTGTGACCAATCTTGAACAGACGGATCTTCGTGGCCAACTCAGCAAAGGCCCATTAGCTCGCGATATACTATACCAAAACTTTTGCGTTAATTTCTTCTATTGCTATCACATTAATTCCAAGCCGTTCGTGTATTTTTTTAAAATTCTCTACAACGTGAGCCTTGTGGTTAATAACTATGCGAAATAACGATCGGTAAAGGTTGTTCTCTTCACGGACTGCACTGGCTTCTAGTTGTTTTCGGATATGCTAACGAACTCCTTTAACTAAAAGGTTCTTATTTAATCCCCAACATTCACACATAACAAATTCAACTCCTTGATACAGAACATCGAAACTATCGTGAGAATATTTATCTTTCAGGTATGGTACTTCGTGACTCCCCAGCTGGTTTAGCAGCATACATCCTCGAGAAATTCTCCACGTGGACGAACAAGGACTTTACAAATTTACCAGATTGTGGCCTCACCAACAAGTTCAAGCTGGTTGACCTTTTAGACAACGTCATGATTTACTGGGTATCGGAAAGCATTACGACTTCGATGAGGCTTTATTTTGAATATTTCCTTAAGGCACATGTCGCACAGGATATTTTAATGTAATTATATATTATCCTCATTTAATGCTAGTTTCTATATACAACATAGATACATAGATGTTCGTGTCTGCAAATTCCACCTCCCTGGCCTTGAAGTCCGTAAAGTTCCGGGTTATTCAAATCAGTGTTTCCAGGTATCTGCGGACAAAAGTCGCAGTTTCAGGAGTAAAAGTGGGAGCAATTTGTTAAAAGGGCTCCTTTTACTCAGACTGCTGCATATAATGGCTATCAGGTGTTTGTAACGTTATTATAATTCTTTTTCGGATGTTCAAATATAAACATGTTGATTCGAAAGATAAATAGGCTTCTTGGGATTCGAAATATAACCACGATCTATATCATTCTTTGAATACTTTTTTTGCAATAATATTATTTTTTTAATTAGAATTTCAAATATCTCGAATTCATAAAACCTTTATATCCAAATGTAATTTCCAATATACAGAGAATAGAATAGGTACTATTACAATTCTTTCAGATCAACAATTTGGATTTAGAGAGGGAATGGGCAATACGGATGCAATAGCGAAAGTTACTACCTTGTATAATTGTTTTGTTGATTAGGGTAGAAAGTGTATGACAGTCTTTATAGATCTTTGAAAGGCATTCGATACGGTTTCGCACAATAAGCTTCATCGAAATTTACGAGGGTATGACTCGAGCATGTCAATCTTTTCTGGTAAGCGAGCTATTTGACGTAGAGGAATTAAGTAGTTGTCATAGAGGCTTCAAAAAGTATTCCAGAATACATTCCATTCGCTGTCCCATGCTTAATATTGGAGTCCTGTCCACCCTAGAACTGGCTAGTCCCAGTTGGGTGACAGAAACAAATAAGCAAAAGGTTAAGGTTTTGCCATTCGGTTTCTGTTATTTTTGTAAGCTAATCAATGTTTTATAGTAATTAATTCTTAAATAAATAAATAAAATAAATAAATACGTTATTTTGAATGTACAGCTGAACAATTTTATCGCGTTCGACTGATGTGTACTGCTCCATAGCAAAAACTTCCTAAGACTGACGTTTCAAACACGCGCTATCACTAGTCACTTTCCCCTTTCTTCTCCAACGTTACAGTGTTGCCAAATGGGTCCACATAGTATGGCCAACACTGTATACAGGACGCATTTTTGGATATTTTACCGACTGCCATGTTTCAATTAATATTTAATTTTATTTTCGAAAAGAGACGTACTTAATTTACCTGCTTATTGAACTTTCAGAATATAATTTTTAAAAATAACAAAAAAAAAAGACTTATATATTTTTTGTAAGTGCAGCAGCCATTTCATGGTGAAACTTAGTGGGATCTATAATAATTGAATGCGTATACAAAATGTCGTGTCTGTGCTGTTGACCGTTAAGGAGTTCTCTCGTTGGAAGTCCAATCTGGGTGCCGCAGTCCTGTTTTGGTAAAACTTGGAACGGTCTATCGTAAACATATATAAAAATGTCGTGTCTGCTCTGTTGACCGTTGAGGAGTCCCCTCGTAGGGAGTTAAACCTGGGTGCATCAGCCATGTCATGGGGAAGCGTAGAACGGGCTATCACAACTGAATGAGTATACTAAATTTCGTGTCTGTGCTGTTGACCGTTGAGGAGTCCCCTTGTCGGGACCAAACCCAGGGTGTATAATCATGTCATGCTTACCATAAAAAATGCATTGTAATCGAAATTGAACCAACATGTAAATTTTCAACTTCGTACGATAATATTTGAGGAGTTCCCTCAATTCCTCATGGATCCCATCATCAGAACAGGATTTTTATAAAAATGGGACCAATCTGTATTTAAATCCTTTCAAATAAAAAAAGAATTTTCCAAATCAGTCCATAAATGGCAGAGTTCTGATGTAACAAACAATAATAATAAAAAAGAGATACAACCGAATTAATAACCTTCTCCTTTTTTTTGAAGTCGGTTAGAAAGAGAATACAAAATATATCTGAATATTATACACCATTATACATCTAAAGAATTAAAAAAAAACACGTTGTAAAGCTGGTTTATCTATTTATTTATGCCTATCAATTACTAGGCAGCCTTCACATTTGTGATAAAAACAATATTATTGTTATTTTTAGCAATATTTTCATCGAGCTCTAGGTGCCTCTGTATTGTTTTAACTTCGCTTTATGTTAGTCAGTCGTATAATTGAATATATGTAGCACGTCTGTTGTAAATCGAGAAGTGTAGCAATTTAAATCAAAGTGAGTGAGCAAGTGAGCAAGTCGAAGTGAGGCGCCGCTTATCTCGATAGGATACAATTATTAGACAAATATTCCCACTTTTACAAAGGTAAAAATATTAGACAAATATTCCCACATTTTACAAAGGTAAAAATCGCTACCTACGCATTTTAAATATTTTGTTTCAAAATGACAATAAGTCAGCGAATGCATAAATCAAAAAAAATTGCAGGAATAAATTATTATAGTGTTACCATGCTCTTTGAAACGTAATAAAATGATCACATAATTTAAACAGGCAATAGGGATTTTTTTCTTGTCAATATTCTTATACACAATGGAAGAATTTGTGGCTTATTGCAATCAGAAAAACAGATAATTTGTTAAAAAAAATGTATTTATTTTTTTAATATACCACGTTGTTATAACATTATTTTATATAGTCTTTCTTGTATTTAGAATAAACAAAATTAACCACTTTTAAAATATGTATAATATGAAATGTGTAAGGATCATTTTGTTAACAATTTATTTAACTCAAACAACACGTATACATATTTTTGGTAATTTAATTACAAAGTAATTTGTTTTATTTAACATTTCACAAGCAATCAACATAATGGGAAAATTATTTCTTTAATTTCAAGGACGTATTATCCTACGCGTATTGTATTTTTCCATTTAAACGTCATTTCATACATATTTTAAAACAAAATTTACTTCCTACCGTTGTCCAAATATATTGTGGTTCATCATTAGAAGTAATATAATTATATAGAAATCGGTTGTGTCATCCCAAGACTTTCCCGAACAGCAGCAAGCCCCCTCTCGTGCGCTAAAAACCCTAAACTTTCCCTAAATCCCCCTCCCCCACTCCCCTAAGCCTTCCCCTCCATCCCTACAACCATCCGTCCACCCCTACACCAGCCCCGACCTTCTCCCTCTCCTATCAAACCAACCGTCCCCCTCTCGCTCTCCTCTCTCCCCCTACACTTACCCTCCTACCCGCGCCCGAATTCATACTGAGAGACACACAGATACACAGAAATGCGTCCAAAATACTTTCCTTACCAGGAAAGTAAACATCGGTTGCGTCACCCCAAGACTTTTCCGGCAAGTAGAGAAGGCCCCCGCACTCCTCCCCTCACCCTGCGCCAAAGTGTTTTTCTGACTCTTGTTACTGAAACGGCCTTGAATTAGATATTCTCACACATTTATGCCGTATTGAGTCATATAATCCTAAAATAGATATTTATGGTAGTGTTCTTTTTTCACATTTAAACATTTCTCTTATTACTTATTTCTTTCAAGATGGGATGCTGCAAGAAACTTTTTCTCCTGTTTTTCCTTCTGACACCATTGTCTATCGGTTATATTTATCAAAAACTCACCCGCGTACCAGATCTGCCCAAACTAGAGTTTGAGAAATGGTGGGGACCAGGAAGCGCCAAGAAAAATGACACCTCCATACGACCTTTCAAAGTCCAATTCTCAGAAGAGGTAACTATATGACGAAATTAAAATAAGAAAGAAGTGATGTAGAAAACGATTTTTTTTTCAGGCAGTTATCGATTTGACAGCCAGGCTGTCCAAAACGCCGTATTTCGGTCCTCTGGAAGGAGTAGGCTTTGAATATGGCTTCAACAATGACTACCTTCAGGAAATCATCAAATTCTGGGCCAACGATTACAACTTCAAAGAGCGGGAAACCTTCCTTAACCAATACCCTCAGTTCACGACTAATATCCAGGGTCTGGATATTCACTACATCCATGTAAAGCCTACGGTGACCAGAAATGTGAAGGTGGTGCCACTTCTACTCCTACACGGCTGGCCAGGATTAGTGAGAGAGTTCTATGAGACGATACCGATGTTAACGACACCTAGAAAGGAGCAAGATTTCGTGTTTGAGGTCATCGTGCCAAGTTTGCCGGGATTCGGGTTCTCGCAGGTGATTCCGTTTAGTCTTGATTTTATAGTGTAAGAGAATTCTTCAATGCAATAGTACGTTTTGGCAATCCTTCTACGACGGCGACATGAAGGTATGGCTAATAGCATTGTACGGCGAAACATATAGAAATTATTTAGCCACCTATAATATTATTTCTTTTTTTCGAAAGTATTCATTGATTATTAAAACCCAATAATTAAACCAATGCATGCAATGAGAAAAATAGTATCATTCATTATTATTGTTATTATATCACAGAAATATCACATGGCCTCTCTGCCCGAACTACGTCTACCTTATCATAAAAGTATGCTTAATTATTACGTGTTTAAACCTGTATAGCAAATTAACAATTAACATATTTATGTGAATGATATTAAACTATTAGGAGTTATCTATGATTTAAAAATTCGTTTCCTAAAATATTAATATTTTATTTCGAGATAGGATACCGTAAGGCAGGTTTAGATTGACATCTACAGTGCGCCGACATACTGCCACAACACTAAAACCGCCATATTGAACAAAAGAGATAATAAATCAACATTTGGAACTATAAGTGCTGTCTAGTCGTTGCGTTTCGTAGCCGAAATCTAAGCTTCCAAAACGAAGTATAGCGTTGATCAATCTAATACCCTTATAACCAATGCTTTATTGTTGCATACAAATCACCAAAGTCTTGTTTCATAGGCTTCAGCTAAACCTGGATTTAGTACTGATGATATAGCAATCGTGATGCGTAACCTCATGCACCGCCTCGGACACAAAACGTACTACCTCCAAGGCGGACACTTGGGTTCTTTGGTCGCCATGGATATTGCTGTTATTTACCCAGAGGAAGTTCTTACAATTCACCTCAATTTTGCTCTCATTATCACCCCGCTCTCGATTCTGTACACCATAGTTGGAAGTTTGTTCCCTTCGCTGATTGTGGAAGAGAAATACCGGGATTGGATGTATCCACTCCTGGACACAGTCAGGTTTTATATTGAGGATACGGGATATGAACACATACAAGCTACAAAACCTGATACAATTGGTAAGTGGTTGTCTTATTATATGTGATCTCAATCTGTGGTCGTTTCTTTGTGACAATATCATGATAATCACTCATTAAAGTCATTGTGGATTGCTTCTCTCAACGACCATCCTCTCTAAGTTATGGTTTTTTTTAGATAGCCTCTTTCATATGTCTGGCCATCTTTTGGGGATCGACCTCTTGCTCCCTTGCACTGACAAAAAATAATACTTTAGCACCTTCAGGACGATTATCCAGACTAAAATATCGGACAGCAGGGACAAGTTTCCGACAAGACGTATCTCCTTGCTCGAAATATACAAGTTATAATGGTGAATGAGTATTTCTGACATGTGAAATATCGCTGCCGAGTTTATAAATCTGGCAGTATTATACACGCTGCATCTAGACTAAATTGACTGACTTTAAGTTTTTATTACGACAAATTAGTAACGCCATTGTAACGCCACTGTGGTGCAGTGAGATGCGTCCCGCCTGTATACTTTTGAATTTCAGGATGGCACGTGTCTGCCAATCTACTTTTAAGTATGCAGCAGTATTTAGCACTATTACTGTAAATCAATATTAGCAGAACATTTCGTTAGTTTGCTGTACACGTTACCATTTATGCAAGCTGTATTACCAGTAATGCGAAGCCGTATTTCTATGTAAATTGCCATGCGTGAAAAAAATCCTACATTACTACGTCTTCTTCCAAAGGCAATTACCTTGGTTAAACCTGTCATCCAACTACATAAGATGATCTTGGAATACTCTCAACCAATAGTACTAAAATAACTACATAGATCTCGCTCGAGCAATCGACGATTGCGTCATCTAATAACACGCGACAAAACTAAAGAAGAACGCTCTTGCGGGTTTCTGCGGTTATGGACAAGCTGACTGCCAGGTATCAGTGTATCGCTATTGAAATGCAGCCGTGTCAATTTTTATGGAGACGAACAACAGAGTCTTGTAGCGCGATAACCTATCAGTTGCATTTTTAACGTATTAGAAACACAAATCATTAACAATTCATTCTGGAACTTTGATAGACAGCAAATTGATTTCAGCTTGCTGAGACGCCATTAACACAGTAAATATCATTAGCTAATATATTTACTGTGCCATTAATCTGTTGGACGCCAAAAGTGCTTATAGGCATTTTGCGTTGTTTCACAGATCCGCGCGTAACCGTTTCGGCCGGCCCCCATATTATAAATAAGTAATATACATGACTAATAAGATTAATTACTAGGTAACAAGAGGGAATTCATGAAAAAACGATATTGTTAGTATTTATTTACAAAACCGACTAAAAGTTGCTGAGCAGTTTTTGCGCGCTGGCTTTCGACCAGTTAATAATGGAGTTTCGATGTAGTAATGTGTTTAAATCAAGTACGATGTTGTTATTACTCTGATATTGCGAAGAATGATGTTGTCTAATCGAAAAATGGTCTATACGTCTCATTTCGATATAGTTGAGGCGTAGTAATTTTCAAAGCGTCTTGACATATCCTTAAAATGGGGAAATGTTTTTAAGTATTGCAACTTGTTAAATTTCACACGTCAAACTGACAGTAGTCAAACGTCAAATCTAGAAATTACACATATTCAGCATTTTCTTATATTTTAATGTGGTTTTACTTTCATATTGTTCATTTTGCCCCACAGCTGTTAAAAATATTGCTTAGGTAGAGCTATCGTCATGATCTCGGTGAGTTGGCGGTCTGTTGACATGTAGTTCACTTCAGGAACACCAGCCTTGCACTTGTCACGTATGAAGTGATACATAATGAGTATATGCTAGGTTCATTTGTGAAATTTTGGTTATTTAACCAAACCAATAGCACTTTGGTTGTCGAATTCTAGTAAGGATGGCATAGCCACAGGTTCGAAACATATCGTCTAACATGCGTCTTATCCACGTGATCTCCTACGCTGCTAGCGCTGCTGCCATATACTCTGCCTCAGTCGTTGAAAGTGCAACAGAATGTTGAAGTTGATTGCTATGTCACTGGTCAACCATTTATCATAAACACATATCCTGAAGTCGAACGTCTGGTATCCAGATCTCCAGCATAATCGGAGTGAATATCCGATGAGAGTCTGAGCCTCATTTCTGTATACTAATCTGTATTCTTTTGTCTTCTTTAGATATCTGATTACTCTTTTAACCGCATTCTATTATTGTGCTTTGAGAGAAAGCGGCTGTTGTTAAACTATGCAATATTAGGTAACCTACTGCACGTATCACTATGGCAGAATCATATTATATTGTCGTTGGAAAGAATATCTCATTGTAATTATTTTGACACAATTATTTTGACACGTCCAAGAGCGGTCTTTAGCCGTCAATTGGACACGACGAAAATGTAATGTAATGTAATGTAATCAATGCCTTTATATCCCTTGGCAAATAGCCTTGCTTTGAAATGTGTTATTCCTACTATTGTGCGCTATAGCTTCTATACCCATTTTGAGTCCATGGCTTTCTTGTCTGGTGGCAGTATAACTTTTTCTCGGTGCATGCATTTCTTCTTCAATTGCTGATTCCCAGTGGTGCACCTCTGCACTCTCCATAGCTTCTTCGTAGGTCGCCGGTACATATAATTCTGTTTCATTCACTTTGTACTGCTTTGGTTATGGAGATTCCCTCTGCTGCGAAGGTTATAGGCTCCCATAGGCATTCGTTTTCGTCTGGAATACCTTCGTTTTCTTTTTTTACCACATCTTTCTTTTCCTCTGAATCATTGTTACCGAATGAGGTTCATTTTAAGGAATTTTACCAGTCGCTTCCTTATTAAAGCCCGCGATATTGACGTAGCTACTTTTTTAGATTCCGGATCCAATAGACGATTGCTTGTGAAATTACAATCATATCCGACCATTTTTTTTTTTTTTTTTTGGGATATTGGTATACCGTGCAAGTTACAAACAAGGTTTGAAATGCCTTAGTAATGAATGAACACATGTAGTTTTTATTTCCTATGTCAAGTCCTAGTCGTTTATAATTCTATATATATACTTATATCGTATTCTCGTAACTTATACTTGTTTGTGTGAGGATGGGTGGTCTATACGGATGTGGCCGATTTCCATGGAAGCATCCGGCATTTGCCATATATTGCAGAGGGAACCACAGAAAACCTCTGCTTGATGCTCGGCTGACTGGAGCCTTCCCGTGCTAATGCGGGCATATTGTTTGTGTAGCTGTGTTATGTGTTAGTGTTGGTCAGGAGTCCGGGTCATAACATCTAAAGCGCAGAGCTTCTAAAATCGAAACGCACGCATTTTAGATACTCTGGCCCGTAAACTGTGATAATATCGGATGAGGTGCAGAACATCTAAATTAGATGCTCTGGCCTTTAGATGTACTGAGCCGCCTTCGAAATGAAATAAATACATCGATTTCATTTAACAGGTCAGAACATCTAAAAAATCACGACTGTGACATAGCTCCTGCTACTTTTTACGGTTAAATGATATTTGATAAATAGCAGTCATAGATGGATGTTGTGTTACCAGGCGTATCGGAAAGTTTTCCTTTAATAGAGATGGGCAATATCACATGCTATTTTTGAAATTGTTCTCTGCGATCAATACTCATATCAATACTCGTACAATACTCTATCTAGATCTGAAATATGCGAAAACACTATGTGGTATATGTATTTTTAAGAATTTGGACCGCGCGCTCAACATCACATAAAATATATAGAAATCTGTTGAGGCACAGTTTTTAATGCATTAACACGAAACATCAATAAAATAAACCACATGCCTAATACACATGAGACAAAAATAACCACACTATATAATTTTACATGCATTTTTAAAAACTAAATCCTTTGACGTACCTAGGTAGGTTTCTGAATAATTAATGTAGGTACACAATCATAATATACGAAATATGACTGCATGAGACTGCACGAGAAAACTTTGGAGGGCTTTTTTTACCTAAAATTCAGCAATAACTTGTTTTTTTAATTTTTTCTTTCTTTTTGAAAACACCTGCTCTTGGGTATCTGGAGATTTTTTGTACGCAAGATTATTGTACATGAAAAAGTAGTTAAAAGTCATGAATATCCGAAAGTTGAGTATAAAAACGCTTTCCACGCTAACCACGGCCTAAATGGAAAATGCTTTAGATAGCTGTCAACTTAGTTTTTCATCTAATATTCAGAAACATGTTACATAAGGGAAAAAACGTATTTTTTTTCAATTTCATGTTGTTGATGTTGTCATGCCATGTCAATTCATGTTGTCATGAATTGACATGACATGACATTCCTATTTTGATAATGGTTTGTATGGTGTGTAAAAAACAGGCAGGTTTGACAGAAGAAAAGTTGCGATAGCTCGCTTACAAGGTTTCCGCAGAAAAACGCTGAAACTGAATTTGAGGTTACGAAGTTTGGTTTCAAAATAGATGTTTTAACGTGCGTTAAATGGACAGCTGTCAGTGCTGCCAGCGTATTTAATAAATGTTATTTAAAAAGATCCTGACTGCATCGTATGACGTTCTTGGGTTGCAGGCTATCTGCACCATGAACACCTACACACATCTGCGTGGGCATCATCTGAAACTCCAGCGTGAATCATTCCATTCAAATCTCAAGAAACATTTCCTCAGCAGTAGTGGTAAATGAATGGAATACCTCCTGAGTAAAGTGATCAATGCCAAAAGTGCCAATGACTTAATAAAGTGGGCTTATTCCACAAAAACTGTAATGCCAGCACGAACTCTATATAATAATAATATGGCACGTCGCTATGAACACATACCATTTAGATGTATTTGTAAATAAAAATATGTCACCCGTGATACCTTTTTTTTTCTTTCTTTTTCGTGACGCTTTTCTACTGTTTGCGAGTGGGGTAAAAACAAAATATAGTAATGTGAACGGATCTACCTGCGAATCTTATCTGGTGTTAGGTTTCCGAAACCATGAAAACTATCGCAGAGTAGGCTCCTACATCGAAGGAAGGACCATACGTTAATTATAATTTAGTTTTTTAACGTCTCTCACCTTTAAAATTCAAGTATATTCGGTTGTAGGACAATAATTAATATTATATTTATATTTACGTATTATCTCAAAACAGAGGAAACCTGGCAACAATTGACGTTCCCTAAAGCGCTATTTTTCGGTAGCAGACAGACCGTTATAATTCACAGGTTGCTACATTTTAGATGTTCTGACCCTAGTTGCTACTTTAGACGTTCTGCCCGTTTTTACTGAAATGTAATTTATTATAACGGAGGGGCAGAACATCTAAAGCTCAGTGCGTCTAAAATTGCAAAGCACTGCATTTACTTCATTTTAGATGCTATGACCCGAAAACACGAAAATATCGTGTGAGGCTCAGATCGTATAATTTTAGATGTTCTGAGCTTTAGATGCTCTGACCCGGTCCGTTGGTCAGTGTTGTATTGTCATTTTTGAGTCAGCGAAACAATTGAGTTGGCCTAACGGCCATAATCGATCCTTTTAAGGGCCAGCTCTTCCATTCTCGCTCGGTAGGGGCATTCTCGCCCATTTGCCGGGTGGGCGGTCTCCTTGCGTTTCATTTTAATGCAGTGGAAGCATTTGGCCTTTTCCTGGTCGTTCCGATTTTCGCAGTCCTTTAGCTGGTGGTCTTCGGCGCAGTGGATGCAGTGGTCTTCCTTGTCCTGTCAATTCGGTGCCGTATGCCCAAAAGCGGAGCACTTGTAGCACTGTGTTAGAGCTATCCGACCATTAACATCTCCTTACTTTTTGAGGAAAGTTTTCTTCTTTGCTCTTTTGGCACTTGTTCCCTTGGAACGCTTGAGGGTGTTCGGGTCAAAACATAAACACTGGTGTTTACAACTTCTGCCCATAAATAGGCAGGCAACTCTTTAGCATGTATCATTGAACGTGCACTTTTAACAATCGTTCTCACGTCTTGTAGAAATCGACCATTTTTTTACCATTTTTTATAAGGTATCGTTGCCTTAAGTTGTATGCTATTCGAGGACAAATACGATTCGAAATCGTCGTTGCAGTATTCTTTGCCGTTATCGGCGTGTCTTATAGATTACTTCCAAAAGTATTCTTTAAGAACGCCGAATATATTTTGGAGGATTGCAGAGCATATGATTTGTTTTTTAAAAAGAAAACCACTCGATAGGTGGAAGCATCATCTTTGAAAATCACAAAGTATCTCACTCATTTCACCGATGTTACGGACAAAGGGCCGCATACATCACTACGTATGTAACCTCCCGGAATACAATATCTGCTAGCATACGAAAAAAATGGTTTCCGAATTCGAAAAAATTTGGTTGTGTCATCTATTTTGACATACTATACCAACTATAACTGTCAACTACAACGGGCGAACCCGTCACCTCAGGAAGTTTTAATGAAATGTATCTTTCTATCTCCCATGAGGTGAGCGCAGAAGACTTTGGACTAAACAGTCCACCGTCAAGCTCCGCCAAATGTACGTATAGCCAGGTATGTTACCCGCTCGTGCCCTTACTTCAAGTTGCGACCAGATTACTCCGGTCTCCCGACTGGATACGAGTTCGAGGTCGCTTGCGCGGTCCTCTCCCTTACGTATCGGTGAAACGGGGTCACGCGGATCACAGCATCGTTTGCCCGGCTGTTACCCGGAATCGGGTAGCGGGTGGTAGTTTCAAGAGCAGTCGCCGTAATGTCAACAAACACCCCCGCTCTATAGGAAACAGTACTGTTTCCAGTCTCCCTTGACTGTTAGTCAAAATGCACAATCGTTTGGCATACGCCGCACGGTGCGCAAAACGTCCAGGAGTGCCAGAAGATTGACTCCTGGGGGAAACTAGCTCTCAGGCCAGAGTCCTACCCGGGCTCGCGCTTCATGCGTGGAGGCCGACGGATGGGTGTTGACCCGTGAGTGTGACCAATCCTGAACAGACGGATCTTCGTGGCCAACTCAGCAAAGGCCAATTAGCTCGCGATATACTATACCAAAACTTTTGCGTTAATTTCTTCTATTGCTATCACATTAATTCCAAGCCGATCGTGTATTTTTTTTAAATTCTCTACAACGTGAGCCTTGTGGTTAATAACTATGCGAAATAACGATCGGTAAAGGTTGTTCTCTTCACGGACTGCACTGGCTTCTTGTTGTTTTCGGATATGCTAACGAACTCCTTTAACTAAAAGGTTCTTATTTAATCCCCAACATTCACACATAACAAATTCAACTCCTTGATACAGAACATCGAAACTATCGTGAGAATATTTATCTTTCAGGTATGGTGCTTCGCGACTCCCCAGCTGGTTTAGCAGCATACATCCTCGAGAAATTCTCCACGTGGACGAACAAGAACTTTACAAAATTACCAGATGGTGGCCTCACCAACAAGTTCAAGCTGGTTGACCTTTTAGACAACGTCATGATTTACTGGATATCGGAAAGCATTACGACTTCGATGAGGCTTTATATTGAATATTTCCATAAGGCACATGTCGCACAGGATATTTTAATGTAATTGTTTCTTTAATGTAATTAAGTTCCTATATACAACATAGATACATAGATGTTCGTGTCTGCAAATTCCACCTCCCTGGCCTTGAAGTCCGTAAAGTTCCGGGTTATTCAAATCAGTGTTTCCAGGTATCTGCGGACAAAAGTCGCAGTTTCAGGAGTAAAACTGGGAGCAATTTGTTAAAAGGGCTCCTTTTACTCAGACTACTGCATATAATGGCTATCAGGTGTTTGTAACGTTATTATAATTCTTTTTCGGATGTTCAAATATAAACATGTTGATTCGAAAGATATATAGGCTTCTTGGGATTCGAAATATAACCACGATCTATAATCATTCTTTGAATACTTTTTTGCAATAATATTATTTTTTTAATTATAATTTCAAATATCTCGCATTCATAAAACCTTTATATCTTAAGACTTAACAAATGTAATTTCCAATATACAAAGAATAGAATAGGTCCTATTACAATTCTTTCAGATCAACAATTTGGATTTAGAGAGGGAATGGGCAATACGGATGCAATAGCGAAAGTTACTACCTTGTATAATTGTTTTGTTGATTAGGGTAGAAAGTGTATGGCAGTCTTTATAGACCTTTGAAAGGCATTCGATACGGTTTCGCACAATAAGCTTCATCGAAATATACGGGGGTATGACTCGAGCATGTCAATCATTTCTGGCGGGCGAGCTATTTGACGTAGAGGAATTAAGTAGTTGTCATAGAGGCTTCAAAAAGTATTCCAGAATACTTTCCATTCGCTGTCCCATGCTTTGTATTTTCGGACCAATTCTATTTATATAAACACTATCTGTAACCTATTTGGCGAGATAAATACATTTACTGACGATATATCAGTATTTTTGTAAGTCACAACTGGGCTGATGCTTTCAGTGAGGCAAATATAGGTATGAGTTAAGTACCAGACTGATTGGATGATTTCCTACTCAATTTTAAATATTTAATAATACTCAAATACTTATTATATGATATGATGGACTGATTGTATGACTTCCTACTCAATTTTAAATACTGATTACCACTCAAATAATTATTAAATACTCAATAATACTAAATAAAGTACGAGAATCATTGCATGATCCCCTACTAAACTAGAATATAAGAAAAAAATAATAACTGTCTTTCAGCAATAATGCCAAAGGGCAACCGTAAACATTATATAATATAAAAATTCATACAAGTATTTGCATTTGCAATACAATGCAACGCAATGCAATTTAAGTTAAATGTTGGCATCTTTGCGCAGGCATAATGTAATTGTAACCAACAATGTGCGCAAGCTGGGTTATATTTATTGGCATTCATAAACTTTATTTCTTACAGTTCATGTTGAGCACTCAGATTTTCTTTTGATCGATGCGTTATTGTACGTCTTATAATTTTATCGCTCGCACTCTCTGGTGCTTTCAGCCGAACAACTACCCTACGAATTCGCTGCTGCGGATGCGTAACGTATTGAGCAGTTTACCGACGGCCGTGCGTCGGCGAGCGTGGCGATGAGCATGCATAGTAGGCGAGCAATTCTCTTGTTGACGTTAATAACCTAAAAGCGATTGGAATTAAATCTGTTTGTACTCACCGATGCTAATGGGCCCATGATGAGGTGGCCACGATGACCCATATGTTCAGGGTCGGTCACACTCACGGGTCAACACCCATCCGATGGCCTCCACGCATGGGGTGCGGGCCTGGGTAGGACACTGGGTCAACCAGTCTCCCCTGGGAATCAAACCTCTGGCGCTCCTGGACGGTCTGCGCACCGAGCGGCGCAAGCCAATCGATTGTGCTCTCCGACTAACAATCGGGGGAGTCTGGTAACTGTATTGTTTCCTATAGAGCGGGGGTGGTTGTCTACCTTACGGCGACTGCTCTTGAAATGACCATTGGCCATCCGATCCCGGTTCAGAGTCGGGCAAAGGACGCCTTGGTCCGCGATAGATTCGGTTCACACCGTTTCACCGCTTCGTAAGGGAGAGGACCGCGCAAGCGACCTCGAACTCGGAACCAATCGAGAGACCGGAGAAATCTGGTCACAATTGGAAGCAAGGGCGCGAGGGTCGGCCCGCCAGGTAACACTGGCTATCTCGCGGTAAGGCGTTGGCTTCTTGCGGGTTGTGACGTAGCTGGACGTTGGATTTGTTTCTGTCCAAAGTCTTCTACGTTCACTGCAGGGCGATAGAACGAGAAAATCGTTAAAACGTCCTGTGGTGACGGGCTAGCCCGTTGTAGTTGACTCCGCAAGTTGTACTCACCGATATTTCTTCTAATCCTCTCGATTTGATTGTGTTGACGAATTCCTCTGTCCTGGTTAAGTCGTTGCTTGCAATCACTATGGACATTTTTTATTCTTGCCGGATTTCACGAAGTATTAAGTTCCACGTAACATATGCAACAGGTATAGCTTTCAACTACAACGGGCGAACCCGTCACCACCAAGACGTTTTCACGATATTGATCGTTCTGTCTCCCGTGAGGTGAGGGCAGATAACTTAAGACGAAAAACAACAAGACGAAAACAATCTACTGTCTAGCTACGCCACCAGAGCCCGTTGGAGGATAACGCCTTACGGCGAGGCACCGGGAAAGGTACACAGCGGGCAGCCTCGCCCCCTGACTACCAGTTTTGAATAGAAATCTCCGTCTGGAATTAACCATCAGGATACCTTCAACCTCCCGATTGGTTACGGATTCGAAGTTACTTGCGCGACCTCTACATGCCGTGTGTTCAGCGGTGATTCGGTTTGAATCTATCGCGGACCAAAGGCATCTTTTGCCCGGCTCTGAATTCAGGATCAGGTACCATGGTGGTCATTTAAAAGTGGTTAACGACAGGTCAACATCCACCCCCGCTGCTTAGGAAGCAGTATATTTTCATATTCTCCAGACTCCTTCAGCAATTGGTGAGGGTGCACAACCCACCAGGATAAACCGGTCCACCAGCAGCGAGGCCTGGGACATGAGTCATACCCGGGGTAGCCTTCCCACAAGGTGGCTACTGAATATGAGTTCGGCCGATCCGAGAACGATCTTGTGGCTCAAACTGCACGAAACGGTTCGCTACCGAACATATGCAACAATATTGATGTAAGGATGACGATATCATTCAACTAACCTAATTCAACTATTGTCATGGAGTCATTCATTGCTATAACGGCGGTTACTCTGGAGTAATCATTCGAATTGCAAAAACATGTTGAATTTGTTGAAGTTTTCAACAAATATAGCAGATGAACCATTTACCTCAGAAATACTCCTAGATTGAGAATTCCAATCAAGAATAATCAAAGGAATAACAAATCTAGTCATGTATCCTTCGTTGTAGTTCCTTATGATATATTTTTTTCTCGACTTCTCGAAGCTGACGAAGACCAGATTATTTTCAGTGCGTCACGGTTACAATGGAGAATACTATGAGTGACGCTTTGATGCGACATCTGTTTACGTTGAAGAAGACCAGATCAATGAATCTGCTGGAGTCTTCGGCTATTCTCATGCCGAAATTCACTCTGCATCAAATATTGTAAGACGACACCAAAACACAGAGATTTGAATTTTCTTTCGATCTTTATGAGAAAACAACTTTCAGATCCCCACAAATCAGACCGTCCACAACTACTTATCGCTATAAGCGGGAGTAACTTGTCTTAGCAATGAAGGGATATTTCTTTACGCATCAAGTGAATTGCGATCAGCCAGGGTAGTCCTTTGTGAAGATCATCGGGTCCTATTGTTCTGATAGTTCCTTAAATATGATCAGGCACCCCGTGTATCATTCGTTGGCGGCAGAAAAAAACCTATACCGAATCCGGCGAATTGTTATTTCTCAAGTAATAAGGAGGTTGAATCCAGTACTCGGTGATAAAGAGCAAACCGCACATCTCAGACTGAAGTAGTGCTTCTAGTGCAATCGTTTGGTTTGTAATCGATAGGTAATTCGGATGAATAAAATAAGGAGCTATGTTGTTTTTTTTGCGTATTGAGATTTTGCAAAGTAATATTTTCATCCGGCTATTAGGGAATGCTACATTATCCGTGACATCGACAGAGATGCGTCAGATGGTGTATTCAAACACACAACATCCCTTTTGCATTCGATCATGGAAAGAGAAGGAGAACTGTATGCGCTTGTAGGGTTAAAGAAACGCCCTGCTTTCAGTATAGGTTTCAAAGAGCAGGTTACTTAAGGTTAGGTTATCGGTAAATGTGTCTTCAAAACACTCTGGATCTCAGAATTTGATTGCGGCGTATTTGCTATTGGCGTTGTTTTGGCGATTTCATCCTTTTTTGTAGCGTCAAATTCTTTCGTCAACAACATCAATATTTGTTTTTCATATTAATAATTTGCAGTGGCTTCGCTTTCCGATTGCAGTGACCATCAGTGGGTAGTAAACGGCCTAGTGGCATAGTGGTTAGGTCGTCTGATCTTACATTGTAAGCAGGGGCGGGCTCTGCTCTGGGCTAATATTACTTGGGGGCCTGCCTAATTAATCAACTAATTGGCATTTTTCCAAAAAAACTGTTTTCGATAATGATGTCTAGGTCACTAGGTATACAATATATAAAAAAGAGGACAATACAATATTTTATTTGTTTAATATGACAGACACACAAACACAACTGACACACACACAAACATTTACCTTTTCACTAAAATAGACAAAACAACATTAATACTAATTGTAATAATATCTTAATTAGTAGCTTAATTGAGCAAATAGTAATATTATTTATAAAGCTATAGCAAAGTTTAAACATTTTACTGTTTAAAAATTCAAACAAACATTCATTACTAGTTACCTATTGACAAGTCACTAGCCTCGGTGATAGGAACTCAACTGCTATACATAGATGTTATTTCTATGAATTAAGATTTTTAAAAAAAGGAGATTTTTAAAAAAAGGTATTGCAAAAGAATTTGTCGCTAGCGGTCCGCCCCATCCACCGAGAAATTGATACATGAAGCTTGTTCGCTGCGAATGACTGCGTTTGCGAGAAAATACACTTAAAACAAGTAGCGGGGAGTCCCCCGGAATAGATGCGAGAATTTGATCTCTGGGTTGCCAACCTTATGATAGGATTTTTGAAAATTTAAGATTTTGTTTTTTAATTCTAAATATTGTCCATTATTTTCAATGGCGGCTGGGGCCCTTTATATCCACGAGGCCCTGAGCTGCAGCCCAAAAAGCCCTTATATAGATCCGCCCCTGATTGCCAAGGTTTCGGGTTCGATTCCCAGCTGGGTCACCATATTCCATTAAAATAAAATTAAAAGAATTGCATTTCAAATCTGTCGACCGAATGCAATAACTTGTTATTGAATGTCTTGACACAAACTTACACACATGTTACACGGGCACATACATACATATAAATACTACAAAGTAGGGTTGGTTGGAAGAGATTATGTTATGACAATAAAACCACTTATAGTCAAATTTAGCAACAAAGAGTATAAACAAACAAACAATACGTATAAAATATCCCCACATACTCCTTAGGTGAACAGAGATAGTGCCTTTGATGGAATAACCAAAAAATTCCTACACGTTGAGACTATGAAATTGAAAAGCAAAGCCATATAATAAATATTGGTAAAATAAAATGGAAAATAAAATAGGCTTACAAAATTGTGGCCATTCCTTTAAAAAAGGGACCATGATAGTGAATTCTGGTGCACAAAAACGTTGTTAGTATACTTTATTATTATTTTTAATTTCAGGATACCGATAACCGTTCCAGCTGCCATAGCCAATTTCAAACACGAATTAATATACCAATCAGAGGTTATCCAGAAATTGAAATTCAAAGATTTGATTCACTTCTCTCACTACGAGGAGGGGGGTCATTTTGCTGCATTCGAGGTACCTCAGGTCTTGAGTGATGATATCTGGACTGCCATCTCCAAGTCTAGACAAGTGGGAAAAACAAAGAATGAAGGGAAGATGGAGTTGTAAAGCCTGAAATATTGTAATACTGGAGTGAATTTCTTTGATTTCAAATGTGAACTTTCTCTATTTTTTTATAAGACTTGTTCAGGTAAATAAATTGCATATGTTGTTATTAATTTTTGAGTTTTAATTTATGTTTCTCGACATAGGATAATGATTTACTTTTATTTTTTTGTATCTATATTGGACTATAATATGACACATTTGTAGATAGTATTATAATGTTAAGTCCCAGTGACTGGCAAACGGCACACCCCTTGAGGGTGATAATAGCATTCTAACAAATGATTCTTTTATAAATTACTAGCTATGCCCGCGACTACGTCCGCTTGAATTTTGATTGTATTATTCGATCGTAATCAGGTTTGTATGATCCTATAGGTAAATTAATGGATGTTAGTCGACCGGTGATTGTGGTGCCTAACCAATTTTGGTATTTTGGTAAGTGCCGTTACATGAATTCTTACTAACATTTCATCGTCTTGACATAGAGCTACCGTATCGTACTGGTACGCATGCTTACTGTAATAATTACTTGTAAATAACGTTACGTGTTGTATCTCGGAGCGCAGATGTACAGATAATTACTGCTGCTTACCTTGGAGGAATCAACAAATAGTTGTCCGTGGGAGAAGCAGCTCGTTCGTAGATCGACACCCGCAGTGTGGAGAGTCTGTCCCTGTGACTTGATGATAGTCATTGCAAAACAGACGCTCACGGGGAACTGCACACGCTTGAATTCGAACGGGTAGTTGTTGGGAATGAGAGGGATACGCGGGATGAATACGATATATCTCTGCGGCCGCAACTTGTCAGTATGATCGCCTCTATGACGTTTGTCTTTAACTTTAACTTCATCAGCAGCCTCGTTCCGTTGCATAGCTTTGGGGCGTTTAGATTTCACAGCAAAATTATGGGTGCGCCAACTTAAGAATATTTGCCAAGAAAAGGTTTAAGAGGAAAGTCTTTCCTGTACCTCACGAGGCGCCAATGAAATATATTTCACCTAGCTTCGATTTAACGCTATTTATTGTATTTATTTATTGTATTGTATTTATTGTATGTTTCCTTTTGTTCCACGGCTAATTTTGGTTTATTTTCTTGGACGAAATTCCTTATATCTGCGATACTGTAGCTCGTTTCAGCGGCTTACTCATTGTTTATTGCCGTATCGTTCCTCGCCTGCGGAGACGGAATGCCATATTGACTCAGAGGTTTTCTGCCAATAGAGATGACGAAATCCTGGAGTTGTCACAGACCACGAATTTCTATGCCGGGTCTGTGATCTTCAACATTTACATCAGGTGTACGTCTCTTAAGCTCTCTTACGATATATTCGCAGGTTATCACGGTACTTCTCCCTCATCTCCTCCCTCATCTACTCCCTCGTCTCCCCCTCCACCTCCCTCCTATCAGCTGTATTTGACAGATTGCAGAAGAGAAACATTAGTTGGTTCACAAAAAATGGCGCAATTTAGCGGCGTTGTCTCGAAAGCAAGCTTCTCGCAGTGTGTCGTCCCTATCGATACTAACTGTATCGTTTTTAAGCGAATGAAGTGCCCTACTTGCTGAACGGTAGGTTTGGTGAACTTCGCTGTGTACACATTTAATACAATCGAATGACCTCAGTTCTCGTACATGGTGCAGTAATAACCTGTAATAACCGTAAAAAGTAGCATTCGCCATTGTTATAGTGGACTGTGTACACCCTACCAGGCGTGTTTTCTCTAAAAACCCTGAAAACACCTTCTACTGCATTGCTATGCTTTCTACGATTGGGGACGCCTAGTTATTTGTCGAACGTGTAGTATGATAGCACGCATTCGTAGAGCAAGGTTTTGGCGAATTCGTCAACTTCGCACAGTTTGAAGAATGCCATTAGCATCGTGTTTTTGGACCTTCTACTCTTTTCCTCGCCTTAATCGAGTCAAAGGAGACGCGTTGACCATTTTTGAGTTGGACAGCTAAGTGAGTAACGGGAGGAAGTTGTTCATGTATAGAAAACGACAGCATACGCCAAACTGGTTCCAGATTGGTAACACAACACTTTGTCGTGTTCGTTTTGAAGGCAGAATGTTGCTTGGTCGTTACCCATATGAATTTGCATATGAATTTGATTGACTGGATGCTGCTACATAATTCGACGTTTATATGTGTTTGGAATTTTATTTATTTTGTTTACATATACATATACATTCAAATTTATGATCACAACAGAAAATGAAACGACAATTTAGACAATGCCGTCGTATGCTTTTAAAGTTATATAAACATCTGTCTGAGCCCGGGTTACATAGCGCATACATTAAACGCAAATAATAATCTTTCTATTATGCTAAGCAAAGAGCAGCCCAGCCCGCCTTGCTAGGCACCCCTGTGTTAAGGCGAGCTCACTTCGGGAGTCACACTAGAGTGCTACGGTTGTGTCAAGGAAAGATCTAAAGTATTACTTTTTAATTATTTTAATTTTCATTTATAATCATTATTATTATTATTATTACCTAATAATAATATTGTTATTATTATTATATATTTTTAAAATTATTATTTTATTATTTTTTAATTATTTATAAACCGACAATTGTCTAAACCGCAGAATAAAATCTATAAACGCGAATCCCCTCTTTTGCGGTATAGAGGTGATTGTCGCAACGTATTCATATGAGTTCCGCTCGTTTCACTGTAAATATTGCTATCCATAATGCAGGTAGGCAGATAGTTTCGTATTGAACGCAACTGAACTGATTGACTAGTGAATGTTCCTGAAAAAATCGGTGAGTACGGAGTTGAAGATATCGGTAAAATCGGCGTGTTTGGAATGTTCTTGAAAATATCGGTGAGTACGAAATTATCCACCTGTTATCTACTTCGATAATTTGACGCGTATACAAATTTCCGCAATGAAGCCACCTTCTTTGGTGTTCCTACGTTGTTATAAATTGTAGCCGATTTCACCCGTCACCGTTCCCGCATTGAATTATTTAGGAAATAATAACATTCGTAACAATAATCGTCGTTGTCGCTATTGCAAGGACCCCAACTATAAAAACAGAGTTTTTCAACGGCACAATACTGAAACAACGAAACAAAGGAAATGACTTAATTATACAAATATTATATAATCGACAGAACATGAAACATGAACGGGAAAAATATGAAATATATACGTTATACATATCCAAAAACATCATACATTATACAGAATTATTATTAAGGGAAATAAATTTGCGCATTACTTTATCAATTTTATGGTATTATTGCAGTATAGGTACCTCTTCTAGATTGTTGATTTTTTAACGTCACCAGACTATATTCACCACGCTGATTCCGAATCTGCAATAATATTTATTCGGTCTCAATAAATAAGCGAGATATAGGCATTCAAAAAAGCGCCAAACCCATACATTTCGGTAGTTTTTTTTTTAAATAATACATAAACACCTATTTGGCGGTAGGTTAGGTTAGGTTTTTTTAAAACAACCTTAAAAACTGAGGTAAAAAAAAATTTTTTTTTTTTTTGTATGTAAATTTGGTTTTGAAAATTTACGCGTCCGAAGCTTTTTTCTTTCACATTTAGCATTACAATGATCTAACCTAGTAGTATTTCTTTGTTTTTTCGATTTCTGAGAAAGGTACCTATACTGCAATAATTCCAATTTTATGGGAGTGGAGAACAAGTGAACAGAGGGAATTTAATGTTATAGTCTATAAGGTCTGGGATGAAACTCGGATAATTATTAATGATTGGGCAGTTGAAAACCAGATGGTCCAGTGAGCAATCTCCGTGTCCACAATCGTACTGCGGAGACGCGAGGACATTAATACGATGGAGGTACGAAGGGTTGGAACAGTGTCCGATCCTCATGCCGCAGATTATAATCGATATCTCTTCCTGGCTGGTGGTGGTACCACGGCTTTGAAGGGATTTCGTACTGGATAAGTGAGAGCCTCGACCCATCGATCAGCAATCAGCGGACAAAAAGGGCGCCGACAGCGTGTCAAAGAAGTATGGCGGAAACAAAACAAGAATGGACTCGAAAAAGAAACCGGTCTGTGGAATATCGTTAGGACCAAACCTGACGAATGAGTCATACTGTGATATAATATGACTCAAACACGCATCTGGTTATCAATGTAAGCTAGATCGTGCCCAAGGCTATGGTGCAAACGCTACAAATATCTGCTTAAATTATTTTATTTAATGTTAAAAGTGAAAATTTCATCATTTTCCTTAATTGTATGGATGATGAGAGTATAGTTGGGACGAAACAGAATAAACGTATAATTACAACGCAGTGAGTAGCATTTACACTTCAAATTATTGGTAAGTAACTATTTATAACCGATGATGTTTGAAAAACCAACCGAATCTTGTTACACAACTAACACCGAAATTAGTATTTTTTCGATATTAAGGAACAAAACAAAGATTTGCTAAGTAGGTAAGCCAAACTCAACAACGCCCGAAGAGACGCAGGATTTAGCCACTCGATGCACAATCCACGACATTTACCTATGTATGTTACATTAAATGTACCACTGATGTATTTACATTAAATATACATTACATTTACCACTGATAATCGCGGAAAAGCTAATAATCGCGATTAGAATTCGCTATAATTCGAAGACGATTTAACATTGTTTTTTTTTTTAATATAATATATTTACCGCGACGGGCGCCGAAACGGTAATTTTTACTTTCCCGACTCATCAACCGACCAGGAGGGAAAGTATTGTGAACGCGCTGAAAAAAATACGAGATGAAGGCGCAAATATCAATGTTGAGCCCCTTGAGACGATTAAGACCATTTTCAGACTGAAGTCTGTTTTTCTGTCTGTCTATCTGTTTGTGTCTGTGTTCTAAAGTTTGTTAGATACTATTTTTTTTCAATCTAATAGCTAAATTCTTGACTATCTACGCATGTATTCTGTACCCCATAGTATTCTGGTCTAGGAATTTGTAATTATCGTTATTTTTTTCTTTGGATATTTTCAAAGTTTAGACCTTTAAAAATATGCCCTCAAAAGGATATTTCAAAATTCTCATTATTTTCGGAGTTACAGCGACTTTTGTGAAGTGGCAAATAAACCTATCGTTTCGAAACGAATCGATCAATAGACCCCCGTACAATAATGTAATCCCCGACTTCATGATTATGAATTTATTTATTTATTTTATTTATTTAAGAAATTTTTACTATAAAACATTGATTAGCTTAAAAATAACAGGAACCGAATGGCAAAACCTTAACCTTTTGCTTATTTGTTTCTGTCACCCAACTGGGACTAGCCCGTTCTAGGGTGGACAGGACTCTAATATTACAATCAAGTTTGCTTGATGAAGTTTGAATGAAGCTAGAACAGTTCGCGTAGCTGTAAGAACTTCAGGAAATGTTAATTTTGAAGTAGAACCAAATGTGATAATTATGTACCATTATCTGAGTTATACGCCCGAAACTTTGTCTCAAACTTTAAACGTTGTTTTTCCGAAACTACTTTTTTCGACCTACTCGACATGATATCTCAAGTTCTACTTAAACGATTTACTTAAAATTCGGTCAAAATCATCTTTGCTTATCTCTCTGTGTCCGGAGGCATGGATTTAAAAAAAAGTTAATGAAAAATTTTTTTTTAAAAAACTAAGGCAAAAAAAAACTTTCAAATCATCGCCATTTTGCGGAAAAAAAGAATATCTTTCTTTCCAAGGTCCCGGTCACAGCGAGGTCCTTACTAATATTTTTCTTTTGTTTTTCTTTGTTTCATAACACTACAAGGGTATAAAACATGTCGAGCAGGACGCACCTTTTTTTAGCCCCCACTTCACTAGCCTTTAACTCTTTGACATTTCTTTAAAGATTTTTTTTGTCTTGAAACGTCATTGATAGATGAAATTGAAACTTAAAATAGATTTTGTATCAATTGATGGGACATAAGTGTTTTTGTGGTCCATAAAGATGCAAAGATACTACTTTTTCCAAAATTTGTTTGTTTTATTATTTATCTCAGAAATCTTACGTACTAAAAGAAAAAGAACTAATTTAAAAAGTTGCATCAAATATTTTATTTATTTATTAAAAATCACTAGAGTTTTTTGATCATTTGCGATATAAAAAATACGGTATATTATAAAACAATATATTTTTTTTGCTTATAGTTATCTCAATAACATGAAAAAATATATTTTATAAGTAATTCGTATTAGATAATTTAAAAAATGATTTTCAAAGAAGGGACACATGTCCTGTGGATACTGCATTTCATTTGCCCCGCCAAATAGCAATTCAAACTTTCTCGCAGTAGTATGTTGCCACTGCAGAGAAATTCTGAGTCATATTTCGGATACACGTCGCTGTAAACACCAGACTTGTCAGCGCCTTGCCCGCTCAACAGTCGTAATTAAATCTTCCTGCAGATTTACCATAGGGATGACACTTACAAGGATGCCGAAGACCATGAGCAATTGGCGGAGAAAAAAAACACCTCAACAGAATAATATGACAGTACTACTTTGACATCCGGGGCTATAGAATATTATGAATATTTAAGCGAGGAATAAGACTTTATTATAGTAATTAGAAAAATAAATAAAGTAATTAATTAATTAATTAATAAAGTAATTAGGACCCTTAGCAGGCAATTTTAGCATGATAATATGGTAAAACTGGAAATTATTAAACGTCACAATGACGACTTGATGGAATTTTAACAATAATAATATTTAGACACAGTTATTTGTGTTAAAAAACGAATTTGATATAACAGAGACCAATTAATTCAAAGTCATTACGAAACTTGCAGAATATGAAGACTATTCAGAATTCAAAAATATTCACGAATATGTCTCGTCTTTGGAGAAAAAATTTGGCAAACAAAATAAACAAATTGTTTTGTTTTACTTCAACAAACAAGAAGAGTTGTTACAATACCAAATGCAAAATCATATAATAATGGCAAATGTAATAGCGACGTTAAATAAGCACTTGGAGTACCCCAGGGATCTATCTTAGGGTCGTTGTTGTTCATACTCTTTATAAATGATATTACTATAGCAGTATTACCAGTAAATAACAATCTTTTATGCAGACGATATTAGCTTTTTAGTTAAAGATATAAATGTAAATGCTCTCCCAGATACAGTTTGAAGACTGTTAACAAATAGCAACTAAATAGTTCCTAGATTAGAAATTCATAGTAAATGCTTCGAAACCCGTAGGAATTCAATTTGGCAGTTGAGGTAATCCTAAACATCAAGTTTCTGCAAGTATCAATAAAACATCCATTGATTTTGTCATTCACGCAAAGTTTCTAGGAGTGACCGTAAACCATAATCTAAATTGGGAAGCTCACATGAATGATTTATGTAAGGGTTGTTATGAAGGCATATCAATATTTATGATCATCGTCTGCGATATTTGCTATCCGAAGAATTACATTTATTAGCGGGGAGAGGACTTTGAGAGTGTATCATGCATGTTTCTAGTCGTCCTCCAAAAGCTGGCGATGAGGACGATAGCCGGCGTACGGTGGGACGCACACTGCGCGTTTCTTTTCAAGAAATACAGAGTCCTTACTATGGCATCAGCGTATATTATCAGTTGTTTAGTGTATGCTAAAAACAACATGCACGAGTGTACCCTTAACATGCACATACATGATCACGTCACTCGTAGCAAAGCCAACATAGCCCCAAAGTCCGCGTGACTATGATCCAAAAGTCATTTGTGTATTCAGCCTTTAAAGTCTTTAGTGACCTACCAATGACAATATTCCAGTGGAATCTTTGAAAACCATAGATCCCGCAGGAATAAAAGCCGCTTGTTCTTAAATCGGTCGATTTAAACATTATTAACCCTTCCTATTTGAGTTAACCATTTTTGGTTAGACTCTTACAAATGCTAAAATTGTATCTAACCAATATTGGTTAGGGCGCTCCGCGCTGCGTAAAATGCCAACTTTTTAAATATTTATTTATTATTATCTTAATTGTTTGACGAGATAAGGTTATAATATTATAAATTTCAAATTTCAATGCGATCATTTTACAGCTATTCTTTTTACGATCCGTACAGTAGTTTAAAAGTTATGGTCGTTTTTCTCAAGGCCATCGACTTCACGCGCAAAACTGTCCCGGGCAGAAGTGACGACTAAATTTTTACCCCGCGATAGGAGGGGTTAATGTACCTTGTATATAAGGTATTCCAAACAAAATTTCAGAATATGATTTCGACCCAACAAGGCGTCTGTGTAATAAATGTTAAGTCTCTCAATCCAATATTTCGAGTTTTATACTTGTACACTCAACCCTTAAAAAAATACTATGGGACAACAACGACCACAAGTCACCATCAAGAAACCAGGTTAAGCAGAGAAAGGTGTTCAATCTAACGGATGAAAACGGAAAGATGAATGCAGGGCTGCTGAATGACATAATCACTGAAACCTATCAAGTGAAAAGTATAACTGAAACCGATGCAAAATTATTTGGGGTATGCAATGCTACGAACCATATCGTATCATGCATTGATAAAAACGACTACGTTGTAGTAATTGGTGGGCTCCATTATTCATAGCTATCCCAAAAATCAATTCGAAAAACAGGGCACCGCTCATAACTTTCGAAATCGTAAGAAAGACTAATTTGACAACGTGGAAAATGCGAATTAGGTTATCTGCAATTTATATAAAAATGGATGTTGGTTAATCCGTCTGTCTGTCCGAACTTAATAGACTTCGACACCGTTTGACCGATCACCATGACAAATACTACATATATGTATTATTCATGGAGCAGGTTTTATGATATCAGCTTTGATGTAACTCGCTTTTTAAACCTATCGCCATGAAAATTGGTATTTTCACTTTTCTGTAACTTGCCACTAGATGGCGCTGCAGCACATCTACTTCTATACCGTTCAACCGCTCGCCATGACAATTGATATACATAGGTAATTAAGAACGGATAATAATTTCGTAACTTGCCACTAGATGGCGCTGCAGCAAATTAACTTCTATAACGTACAGCAGATCGCCATGAATATAATTATACTTGGTTATTAATAAACGGTTATTTCGTAATAACCGCTTAACTCTAAAAAACATCTACATGTCGTCGCAAGGGGTCTTCATGGATATGCAGTGATGCACCCGCCGGAGTTGCATCCACCACAATTCCGAGGTGTACCGAATTGTGCACCCACCGATGTCATAACCGGCCGATCATGCATTTATTAAATCCAGGAGATAACCTAAACTGTCCTGCACTTAATCTAAGGGCGAGGTATAATTTTTGGACGTACCCTTATTCAACCTTTAGGGTCAGCAGGCTGTTTTGCGCTCAAAACCGAAAACTAAGCCTAATTTCATCATCCGCACGAAGTAAGTGCTGTTGGGCCCGGCCCAGTGCAGTTAGGCTATTATGACCCACTTCGTCTATGGGTCAGCCGAACTCACGGGTCACACCTATCCGGTCGCTTCCTCGTAGAACTTCGAGCCTGGGTGGGACTCTGCGCCTTGTGGGTCAGTTTCCCTTGCGAGTCGTGCTTCGGCTGCACCTGGACGGTTTGCGCGCTGTGCGGCGTCAGTCAATCGACTGTGCAGGGCGATTGATAATAGGGGGAGTCTGGAAACGACATTGTCTCCCTCAGAGCAGGGGTGGCTGTTGACCTAACGACGACCGCTTTTGAAACGGCAGATCGGCTACCCGATCCCGCGTGAACACTGAACAGTCTGGCAAAAGATGCCTTGCTCTGCTATGATTCGAACTGAATTGCCGCTTACATTAGGTATAGGACGGCGCAAGTGACCTCGAACCCATAATTAGTCGGTAGGGCGGAGGAATACGGCCATAACTAGTAGTCAGGGACGAGGCTGCCCGCGCTGGGTACTTCTCAGTGTCTCACGTGAGGTGTTAGTCTCTAACGGGCCAGTTAGCTTAGGTAGGTAGTAGACTGTTTATGATTTTAAGTCTCTACGTGCATTCCATGGCTGAAATAACGAGCATATATCGTTATACCAGCCTGGGGTGGCGAGTTCGCCGGTTGTAATTGATACATCTCAACTATCCACACGAAGTGTAGTCTCGGCGGGGTGTAGATTCGGTGGGTGCGAGACCAGCAGTGCAAACTCGATGCTGGCATACTCAGCAGGGTGAAGAGCTGTGCTCTTCCAAACACAAACATGCACGCTACAAAATAGCACACAGTAGGGTCACAAAAAGCGATATAGTTTTCGTATTCTATGACTATAAATTTGTAATAATAAATTTTGTAAATGAAAATGGCACTGAAATAGGTTTAATTGACCGTTACCTACTAGGAATATATAAAGTTTAGCTAACAATGCCATTTGAAAAAAAAAAACAATTAACTTAACCTATGCCAAATAAGTGTTTATAATGGTTTAAGTTTCAAGTCGGTAAGTCCAATATTTCGAGATTGAAATATGTATTACTAGTGCCCTTTGGTGGACCGATTTCAACCACAACCTTTTCAACTCTTGCTATGACCAAATGATTTCTGCTTTCCGAATTTCAGCTCAATCGGATAAAACGTTTCAGCTGCAATTTGAAAGTCTCTAATGGGTGCCGTATTCAAAGTTCAAAAAATATACAAAAATTGCTAAATTTGAGAGAAATAAAAATGCAAAAAAATAATTATTATATGTTTTTTGCTTTTCAGAGTTTACAATGACTTCTTCGTCACCATTTTCTGTAGTAGATTACGTAATAATTGCGTTGACACTGTTAACATCTGCCTGCATAAGCCTTTACTATAGATTTACAGGAGGAAAACAAAAAACAACTGAGGTACGTAATACTTAGTCAATAAGAACTTTGAAAAACTTACCATCTATAAACCTAGATCTTTGCAACTGTTAAAAAACCAGTTAAGAGCAGGTTTCACGCGCGCACCGGCGGTTCCGTATCTTATCAATAAAGGAGTATAAAATTATAATGTCATGCTTTATTATTCGATTCGAATCTAACGTACTGTCGCCATCTATCGAGCGGCCCTCGAAATAAGTAAGTAAAACAGCAACCTGCCAACAGCAGATCTGATTTCTATCTATACGCCAGATTCTGAATTTCTATTTATATGTCATTTCTACACTCGTTGTTCTACACGCAGATATCAGCGGGTTAAAAAACACAGCTCTCTATCGTTTTCTCGCGGGCGTGCGAAAGAGACGCGCGCAGTCCTCGTTGCCCAATTTTCAATCCACATCACGCAGTATTCGTTAAAAAACATATCTTTACTGACATCAAACGTAACGCTTTTCGTTAATGTTTTAACGTTTGATTTTGCTATCCATCGAATTTTCATTCCAGGGAGCTTTAAATAAAATCGATGCTTAAGGAGTAAACTCCAAAATAGTCTTAAAACGCAATACTAGGTTCAGGCGTATACCTTATTTAGATGTGTGACGTGCATCGAGTTGCCTTTGATTGGTATAAATCAATTGGTTGCTTTATTTTAATTGGAAATAAATAAATACAAATCTTATTAAAAGAACCCTTAAAATAAAGCAAGACATTATGTGTACTCCCCCCCCCCCCCCCCCCCTCTCTCTCTCTCTCTCTCTCTCTCTCTCTCTCTATCTCTCTCTCTCTCTCCCTCTCTCTTTCTCTCTATCTATCTCTCATAACTCTATAACATTACCCCATATCTATATACCGTACTTTATTTAGGAATGATAACGATTATGATAATAAGTTATTGCAGCGATTTCGCTAGCTAAGAATTTAATATGTTCTATTTTTAGGAATACCTACTAGCAGACAGGAGCCTAACAGTCTTTCCAGTAGCGATATCTTTTGTTACAACCTACATATCAAGCATCACGTTATTCGGTCAAGTTTCCGAATACTACTCGTACGGGTCGCAATTTGCATTCAATATATTTGCATACCTATGGGCGATACCAGCAACTGCCTACATCTATCTACCAGTGTACTTCAAACTGCAGAAAGTGAGTACCTACGAGTACTTAGAGTTGCGATTTGGACCGAGAATGAGGCTCATTGGTTCTATATGCTATTGTTTACAACAACTACTGTATAGCTCTATAGTTCTGTATGGCCCGTCTTTGGCGTTAGACGCTGTTACAGGGCTGAACATGAACATATCGACTGCTTTAGTAGGATTAGTGTGTACCTTCTATGCAACCATGGGTGGTATAAAGGCAGTGGTGACTACGGATATCATTCAGATGATTCTGATGTTCGCTGCTGTTATGAGTATCATATTTGTCTCTTCCGGTGACTTGGGTGGATTAAGCAATATATGGCAAACAGCTGCTGAACACGGAAGGACGTTATTCAATAAGTAAGTGCATATTCTTATTACATGATATTTTTAATCAACTGATCTATGTATCGAGACTGATAGATGTTAGAATTAAATAGAGAAAAATAATATTTTTAAGGGATCCGTCTGAGTGTGTATGCTCAAAATAAACAAGTATTCTCATAGGTACAATTCAAAAAAACTTACCAATATAATATACTAATTATTTTCTCGGCTCACTAACTGAACAGAAGGGAAAGTATTGTGAACGCGACAATTTTTTTTAACATAAAGACGGAAATATCCATTTTGAGCCCCCTGAGATGATTAGAACCATTTCAAGATTAAAGTCTGTCTGTGTGCCTATCTGTCTGTCTGAGTGTTTATGAAATCCTCAACTATAGCGCCTAAACGCTCCGATTGAGCTTAAATTTTGGTATGCAGGAATCATTTTGACATTTTATCAAGAGTTGAAAAATTGTGGTGAAAATCGTTACACCAAGGGACGCACTAGTCATATAATAATATCATCCTTGAAATATTGGGCATACGTATATTATGTATACAGATGCCTTGTTGGGCTAAAATCATATTGAGAAATTTGTTGGAGTATCTTCTATAAAAGCTGAACTAATAATATTTACATTCCGTCATATATTTTAAGCAAAAATTAACGCCGAGTCGCCCGAGGATTTTTCGGAGAAACGAACCGCTCCGTCTGAGGCGTCGCAATGTAAACCAACCGGGTTCGACCGCTGTCCGAAAGGGGGCGCTCATAGATTTTATTAATGTTATTATTATTCATGTGAAATTAGTCCTTAGCTACTTACCGGGAAAGTCCTGGAGTGACACATTTTTATAATTGTTAATTGTTTAGTCTTTTTTGTTAATTGTTATAATTTTGGAGTATTTTACTGCATAACATTCTTTGTTAAATTAGGTAACTGATTACATATTAATTTAATATACTTGGCTACCTACAAAATTGTAATATCATTTACTTGGCATACTTACCTACAAAATTGTAAAGTTGTAATGAACATGTATACTCTAAAGTACTCTTCTTCTTCTCTGTCGTTCCCTCATTACTGAGGTTCGTGGCCACTAGACAACAGTTTGCCTACGAGGCTCCTCCACTTCGAACTGTCTTCTGCATGGCGGGTCGCAGATTGTATTGACCCTTTTGTAACTTCTTTGATGAGGTCGTTCCATCTGGTCGGTGATCTGCCTCTCCTTCTTGTACTCTATACAATGCCAAATAAATTATTTGCCATTTAAAAGAATGGTGAGCAATAATCCTCACATTATTAAAATATTCATCATATACAGATAATTCAGATAGTCCCCCCCTCCCATCATCCTCCGCTCCGAACTTTTGGGGTTATTCTTATTGGTAAAAGCGCGAAAAGCACGCGAATTGCGGTATTATCAATTCGTGTAAATGATTATCATTTGTGTAAAAACACAAATACTAAAAAAAAAAATTGTGTAAGAGAATACGATTATATACCTATGTAAAACATTATTTGTATTATATATGCAGTAGTTTTCGCATAACCAAGAATTTTAAGAGATCGGTTAGGTGAACCCAAAATTTTTGCGGGAACTAGATTTGTCCACTGCAACGGGCGAACCCGTCACCTCAGGAAGTTTTAACGAAATGTACGTCCTATCTCCCATGAAATGAACGCAGAAGACTTAGGACAAAACAGTCCACCGTCAAGCTCCACCACTTACCCGTAAGAGGCCAACGCCTTATCCGCGAGATAACCAGGTATGTTACCCAGCGGGCTTACACTCTCGCCCTTACTGTCAGTTGCGACCAGAATACTCCGGTCTCTCGACTGGTTACGAGTTCGAGGTCGCTTGCGCGTAAACCGAATCTATCACGGACCATGACATCCTTTGCCCGGCTGTTCACCCGGAATCGGTGCAACACCCATCTGCCGGATGGGTGTTGACCCGTGAGTGTGACCAACCCTGTACAAAACGGGTCTTCATGGCCAACTCAGCAAGAGGCCATTAGCTCAAAATTTTTTGCGGCAAGTAGACAAGCCCTCTTCTAGCGCTCCTTCACCCAGCGCGACCCCACCCTCCTTGTGCGAAACCCTAACCCCACCCCCCGCGCGCCAGCCACCTCTTTTGGTAGTGAATGTGTTCGAATAAAATCGCGAATATATTTCTAAGATTTGTGTAGTCTTATAGTAGTATTTTAATAATATTTTCGTGCTGTATTTGTAGCATTTTCCTTAGCGTTATTATAGTATTTTTCAATATTCTGTAGTATTTTCTTAAATGTGGCGGAATTTCGATATTACCCGTGTAACTAACATGTCACAATGTGGTTTAGGCCCATCAAGGAATCTGTTTTTCTGAATCTGAATTTTAAGTCTTTAAGTCTAATATTTCGAGAATGAAGTATGAATAGCGCGACCCTGGTAAACCAATTTCAACCACAATCTTTTCAGCTCTTGCCATGACCAAATGATGACTGCAACTCAAGGATGAAGCGTTTGGGCGCTATCGTAGAGGAATACACACAGAGCCACAGACACACAGTCACAAAGAAGTGCTCTCACAATACTTTACCTCTGCCGGGAAACTAAAACACAAATAGGATGCATGAAAATTAATGAATGAGAGTATCTATGTAAATAAACTTTTATTATTATTATAAAAGTAATAATTGTCGCATTATCCAAAAATAAAAAATACACAAAGAAGCAAGCAATAAAGTAAATGAAAAAGCGAATACGGCCAAATATTGATCGGCGAATAATAATTTGTAAAAAAGCATAAAGTAAAAGTAAGACCTCACAGCCTTTTTTATGTGTCACCTTGGTAATGGCAAATTTCGAAGCAGCTATATCGGCTTGGCATTCTATAATAATTAAGTAAAAAGCATGCGTATTAGAATATCAACATAACATTTTTTTTTTAAACTCGAATTTCTAGCACCCGACGCTTCGGCGGTGTTGCAACCGCAGTTGTCCAAAGTAGTCTACCAAGGAAAAATTAAAAATATCTCTTGTGTCACACCAAGACGTACTGATTTCATCTGAATAAAAATTTTATAAATAAAATCGATGAGCGCCCTCTCCCGGCCGAGGCGACGCACATACAAGTATTTGCCAAATCTGGGCGGACATAAGTCCCGAAATCTAAATTGCAATAATGACCCTAGAAACCAGTTCCAGCTAGAGAGAACAAACCAACCAACAATGTCCAGGCCCGTTCCCCTCGCTTCTGTGCCCGCCACGTGCGTAGCGTAAGTCGGAATTTGATCGTTTCACCTCGTGCACGTATTTGTTCTCGGGCGCTCAGAAAAATCATCAACTTTGAAAATTTTCTTTTATGTTTTCGAGTTCATATTGCGACTTGAAAGTCATGGATTCTGATAAAGCATGTAAGAGTTTTAATAAGTGTTTTCAAAGAGTAACGATAAACTAACAACTATGACTTTTCTTAAACTAATAAAAATAAGTCATTATTATGCTCTGATTTTGATATACTTTGTTTTTAGCTAAGGTTTTTGGTTTGTGATCCGGATATATCGGGCTATGATTTTTATTTGTATTTATTCTACGCACAATTTCCTTTTAAATATCAATAGAAACATATCCGAATACATCCGAATGGATGACTTTTTTATCTAAACAAAATGTTAATCAATAAAATGTAAATCTGTATTTTTTTTTCAAAGTTACATCTACATAGTCTATGATTGTTTAAGGCTCACAAGGTGCACCAGGAGTAAGGATTGTGACCCGACAATTTTTATACTATCTCATCAAAAACCAAGATTTGCCTAATTTGGATACCAAATTGGACTTTTTGAGAGACAGACATTTGTTAGACAAGCCTTACCACGAAGAGCAAATTGTTGCCTTGAAACCTAATTTTGCTTTTTTCAAAAGATCAGAGAATCAGAAATTAAACAGTGATGGATCAAAGGTCATTACAAAGATAATGTTTTTCTGACATCTAATAAATCATGGCTGGAAGAAACTTTTGAAATCCCTGCTGCAGAAACTACTTGTCAAAATCGGATTGGTTGACCATCAAAATCCTTTGAAGAGGTTTGTGACGAGAGCAAAAGGCGAAAGACGGCAGAGCTCCGTTTTGCTTTTGTAAAAGATGTAATTGTACTGCGCAAGTGGAGTTGGGAAAATCGAGTAAAAGAGATGCTTCTAATGTCCTGAAAGATATTACCAGTTCTCCAAAACGAGCATCTAAATACAAAAAAGCATTCAAGAACTCTGGTGTCACAGTTTAAACAAAAAAATTACGGTGATGGGTCAGATGGAAACATTTTCCAACGCTGCTTTGCGCCTTTGCAAATAGTTTACGGATATGTCAAAAATGTCCTGTGGAAAAACGCTAAGACATCCTCACCGAAAAAGAAATAAGATAAGTTAAAGAAGCGATAACCTCTCTAGAACCAACTGTGATAGACATACACGAGAAAATCTGCAATGCAGCTACGGGAACTAAATCTACGAGCAGGTGCTATATTAGCGGAGCAACCTCAAAATACTTTACCAAGTTAGATTTCACAAGAGACGTCAATTTCGAGGCAGTTGAATTTGGCATATCAGTTTTACATGTACGAATTCGTATATTAGAGACAATCCTTCATGTGGCATACAAATTACCAGTGAAGAAATACAGAGAAAAGAAGACCAAAGAAGAAAAAGGCCTAGAAGACGATCGAAAAAACTACATAACTACAAGGCAGATTTCGCGCTTAAACAGGGCTCATAGCGCACATACCTAAGTCTAATTTTGGAAACATCAATGATGGCAATACAAGCAGAAGATTTTTTGAGAATCCAAGCTTAGCTGCTGAAATCACGGGGAAAGATTAAGAGCTTACCGACTATACAGACTAAAAGTCATATTGGAAGCAATTTTAAGTGGGCACAAAATTAATCCATTGAAATATCAAGAATACGCCTCAGAAACTGCTGTCTGTATGTAAGCAAATATGGCTGGCACATTGGATTAGAGTAATCCATCAGATAATTCCAGCACATAAATTCCAGCACATAGGATTGGAGTAATCCTTCATAAATTGCTGGTACATAGTGCCATAATAATAGAAAAAGCCCTACTGCCAATAGGACAACTTTCTGAAGAGGCAGCTGAGAAAATAATCATTTAAGGTCATACCGGCATGATATCGACAGAAAATTCTCAAGAGAAAGCTGCAACCAAAATGTGCTATAAAGTCTTATTATTAGTTCCGATCCTTTGCTAAACAGCATGCGAGGAGTTATAAAAAGGAAAGCTAACACATTGCTGCCTGAATTCTTGACCATGTTAGTTTCCGCGGAGCCAAATATAACCGAAACTTCTTCAGAAAGTGATGATGAAGATTAAAGGGATATACCATTTTTTGTTTTTGTTTTTTTTGTATAACCTACATAATAAATATCAGAAGTAAAGAAATGTTTTTAAATGTCATTAACATGTCTTTAAATTTACATAAAAATATTTATAAAAATGATTTTCATTTTTGTATGTAAATATGTAAAGTAGTTACTTAAAGTTTGTAATATAATAAATAATATGCTTAAAACATGTTTGCCATTCTATTTGAGGTAGTTAGATTCTAATTAGACGTAAAAATAATTTTGTCCGCCCAGATTTTGCAAATACCTGTGTGTGCGACGGTCGAATCCGGTTGGGTTCTGAACAAAAGTTGACAATGTGGTTTTGGCCCACCAAGGCATCTGTGCACTTAATTCTAAATCCATAAATCCAATATTTGGAGGAAGATTTATAACTAGCTCCTAGTATACCGATTTCAAGGACAATCTATTCAAATCATGCCATGAACAAGTTATGCCCTCATACCAAATGTCAGCTGAATTATTAGGCGTGTCGGCGGTATCATGGAGGAAAACATACACACAGACACACAGAGAGTCCATAATCTGGAAATGATTTAAATGGTTTAAGAGGGGCTCAAAGTGGATATTTTCGTATTTATGTCGAAATTTTTTTTAGCTTGTTCACAATACTCTCCTTCCTGGTCGGTTCGGAGGTCGTGAAAGTAACACTCTTTAGGATGTTACGGAACTTTCGGTACGCGAGTCAAACTCGTCATTGACCTTTGTTTTCAGCTACAGCTCTGATCCAACGGAACGCAATACCTGGTGGAGTACTACCGTAGGTGCCGGATTTCTCTACATTTCAATTTTTGCTATAAACCATACACACATACAACGCATGCTGACATTAAAAACTTTAGCAAAGTCTCAGATGAGCTTGATAGTGTCACTGCCGTTCCTGTTGAGCCTTCTAGGATTATTGTGGGCTCTAGGGCTATTGCTCTTTGCTACATACAAAGACTGTGATCCGGTGACCAGTGGAAGGATAGGAGCTCAAGACCAGATGCTCCCACTCTATGTAGCTGAAGATATGAGAAGTAAGTCAATAATGGTTCCATTCTTTTTAACTAGCGTCTTGTAAGCGGGAATTAGGGAATTCGCTTGAATTATAACGTCGACTACCTCTTTCGTTACCCGACGCGACGGCCTGATACCTTCACCGAGATAGACACCCATCTTACGACGGGCCAGGTTCCAGTGGACATCGCTTGTCATCCATCGCGCCGGAATACTACCGCCAAACTACGATTGTTTAGATCGTCGTACAAATATCGTACCTGCTTCGTCGATGCGTTTGGCAGAGGCGCGAATATTTGAACCGCTAGCCGCGCGCCGCTCAAGAGGATAGCGTTTTCCTTCTTTTGAACTTACCTTCTTATACCTCTGCATAATATGTAGTTATTTTCCACCCATACTAACTGCCGGTAAGGGTAGATAAAAACCAGACCGACCGACACTGCGTCGAGTTTTATATATATATGTATATATATATATATATATATATATATATATATATATATATATATATATATATATATATATATATATATATATATATATATATATATATATATATATATATATATATATATATATATATATATATATATATATATATATATATATATATATATATATATATATATATATATATATATATATATATATATATATATATATATATATATATATATATATATATATATATATATATATATATATATATATATATATATATATATATATATATATATATATATATATATATATATATATATATATATATATATATATATATATATATATATATATATATATATATATATATATATATATATATATATATATATATATATATATATATATATATATATATATATATATATATATATATATATATATATATATATATATATATATTTATATATATATATATATATATATATATATATATATATATATATATATATATATATATATATATATATATATATATATATGTATATATATATATATATATATATATATATATATATATATATATATATATATATATATATATATATATATATATATATATATATATATATATATATATATATATATATATATATATATATATATATATATATATATATATATATATATATATATATATATATATATATATATATATATATATATATATATATATATATATATATATATATATATATATTATATATATATATATATATATATATATATATATATATATATATATATATATATATATATATATATATATATATATATATATATATATGTATGTATATATATATATATATATATATATATATATATATATATATATATATATATATATATATATATATATATATATATATATATATATATATATATATATATATATATATATATATATATATATATTTATATATATATATATATATATATATATATATATATATATATTTATATATATATATATATATATATATATATATATATATATATATATATATATATATATATATATATATATATATATATATATATATATATATATATATATATTATATATAT
>OX155972.1:13626283-13670327 GCA_944548615.1 Micropterix aruncella | reverse complement strand
CATATCAATGAAAGGAAGCTGACTGCTTCCTTTCATTGATATGAGGGCATGTCACGCTTTTAGTTTTAAGTTTTCAGCTGAATATTGATCGCAGCTTCTTTATATCGCACCTTTAGAAAATAAAAAAACGAAATTCGAAATTTTAAATTCTTCCATCTGTCAAGTAGCTCGTCTTGTCTTGTTATTTCCCCTGAAATAATAGGAAATTGAGTGAGTTTACGTATAAAGAAGGATTGTAGCTTAATTTTTGAGATAATTGGATGAAGGGTGAGCGTTTACTAGTTGAAAAATGGGCCCAACTTAAACCTACTCCTCTTTCCGCAAGTGAGAGGCATTCATCATTCTCGTTAACACCTAAAGCATTCCCGAATCCGATCAAGGGAATCCTTCGTCACGATGTAAGTGGCTTTTATAATTATTTACTTTATAATCATCTTATTGATCAATTATATATATATATATATATATATATATATATATATATATATATATATATATATATATATATATATATATATATATATATATATATATATATATATATATACATATATATATATATATATATATATATATATATATATATATATATATATATATATATATATATATATATATATATATATATATATATATATATATATATATATATATATATATATATATATATATATATACATATATATATATATATATATATATATATATATATATATATATATATATATATATATATATATATATATATATATATATATATATATATATATATATATATATATATATATATATATATATATATATATATATATATATATATATATATATATATATATATATATATATTTATATTTATATATATATATATATATATAATATATATATATATATATATATATATATATATATATATATATATATATATATATATATATATATATATATATATATATATATATATATATATATATATATATATATATATATATATATATATATATATATATATATATATATATATATATATATATATATATATATATATATATATATATATATATATATATATATATATTTATATATATATATATATATATATATATATATATATATATATATATATATATATATATATATATATATATATATATATATATATATATATATATATATATATATATATATATATATATATATATATATATATATATATATATATATATATATATATATATATATATATATATATAATATAGTATCGCCGGGTAACATTCCAATAGGAAAATATAAATCTTGATTAATTAACTCAATATAAATTCTCTCTTTCAGAAATTCCAGGATTATTGGGATTATTTGTCGCGGGAATAGTCAGCGCTACTCTTTCTACTATATCAGGAGTCTGCAATTCATTATCCGCTGTAGTAGTGAGGGACTTACTACCGCGTTTAATGAAGAGGTAATACTTAACTTGAGTATATGACCATAACCTACTCCATGCGTGCGGCTTGTAGGTGATGCATCATTTATGGATAGAGTTTTAAGATCTAATATAAAACCACGCCATAGTAAAATATAAAGAAAATGACAAGTATAACCACTACTTTCGAAGTACATTAAGTTATATTCATATTCCTGTTTGTAGGTTAAAAAATGGGTCTATCAGCGCTATCTTAGCCACAAAATTAAGTTCCATGACATTTGGACTATTGACGACATTATTGGCATTATTTGCTGGTCATCTTGGAGGCCTGCTATCCGCTGGTGGTATTGTAATGGGCGTAATCGGTGGTCCGCTGCTAGGAGTCTTCACTCTTGGAATGTTTACTACAACCGTAAACGAAACTGTTAGTATAACAAATAATTAATACATTTAATGAAATCGCAAAGTTCGATTATAGATTTTCTAAAGATTTTTTTAACGAATTATTAAGATATACCACGTAAATTTGTTGGAATTTCATAATGTTATATTATTAATACCCATTGTGAAATGAAAGAGTTACGAAATTCTCCGGCAGACGTGCCCCAAAAAAAGGAGGATAACAATCGCTATTGATGTAAGTTTTTGTAAGTCTCCATTTTTTTTAAAAGGGCAGACTTTCCAACCTGTTTGTATTAACGTCAAATGGCACAATGCTTTATTCATTTATTTATATATTAGATTTTTTTGTTTATTATTGATAGTTTATAGTAGTTGTATGACATTTGGTTTGATTTTTTTTTTATCCAGGTTATTAGGGTTATTTTATTAAGTAAGATGTTTTTTTAAAAAAAACCTGTAATAATATCGATTAAAATAACTTGTCTACCTTAGAATAGGCGACAGACTTGTTAGGCCTTGAATACTAAAAATTATGATAATTGTAAGTTGAAAATAAATAAATTTTATGAAATTTTAATTTGAAAAATGTAACAGTGATGTGCAAGTCTTGTGATTATTATTTTTTTCACAGGGCGCTATATCTGGCCTCGTTATAGCAGTTACTTTCTTATTATGGATCAATTTAGGAGGACCAAGACCACAAAATCCAATTTTACCTGTCTCGTTAGAAGGCTGCACCAACTCTACCATTCATGCTGTCACACCTACAATATCTACTAATACCGAATACTTCTACCTCTATAGAATATGCTACCTGTGGACATCATTAATCGGGTTTAGTGTAACCATGGTTTTCTCCTATCTCATTTCTTGGTGGATTCCTGGGAAACATCCCTGGGAGAGTACAGAAAAGGTTTGGATTTCTAAAAATATGTTTTTACGTCTAAAGGGCTTTGGCAATCCACGATACATGCTTGGGCTCTATTAAAAATATTCATTTACAAGAATAAGAGTTACGTCCAATAATAGCTAATATTGTCATAATCTAATAGTTGTCATTTATGTGTCCCTAAATTATGGGAGCTGACGGGCCCTGTTGCAATTTCCTTGCTAACCCCTCAGGTGTTTATGGTCGTCCAAATGCACGGGTCAACACCCATCCGGCGGCCTCCGCGCAGAAGTGGACTCTGGCTTTCGGGCCAGTTTCCCCTAGGAGTCAACCTTCGGGCGCTCCTGGATGGTTTGCGCACCGTGTGGCGTCAGCCAATAAATTGTGCATTCCGACCGACCGCCGGGGGAGTCTGGAAACAGAACTGTCAGCTATTTCAGATAACTTCAATCGTCATCTGCCAAGACCACATCGTGAATTTTTTAAATAATTTCAGGAGTATTGACGCTTTTTGGACGTCCGGGTCTCAGACGACGCTTGTACGACCGTGTTTTAGACTACGGCATAAATGAGAGTACTTTCATCCAAAATATTTTATAAAATTTCAAAAATATCTCTTCACTTCATACCTTCACACATGAAGAAACTTAATCACAACTCGTTGTTCAGTTTTGTCAAGTTTTGAAAATAAAATCCCCATAAGAATGTTTCAAACGACAGCTTGCCAAAAAATGTTCACTTTATCGATTTCAAATGTAGAACATTGATAGTAAGATAACTCTTTTTTAAAGTCTGCTAGATCGTTTAAACATGCGATATTTTTAAGTAGTGTAGGTCAGGTACTTAAAATCAGGCCTATGTACCTGGCAGATATGTCATTAGCTCTGCCAAAATATGTTAATACTAAGTAACATTAAACATTCGACTTGTACATTGCAGGCGCCAAGTGATGGCGGAGAAACTGAAG
Organism: Micropterix aruncella; assembly: GCA_944548615.1. Classification (NCBI taxonomy): domain Eukaryota; kingdom Metazoa; phylum Arthropoda; class Insecta; order Lepidoptera; family Micropterigidae; genus Micropterix; species Micropterix aruncella. The sequence continues at coordinate 13,666,649 of OX155972.1, read as the reverse complement.
AAAACTTACTCAATCCAGATCTATTTAGTCCGTTTCTAGCATCGAAAATACGACGAATAAATGAAAAAATATCCAACGATACAAAGAGAACGGTATGCTGCATTATATTTAACGTTGTCTTTATTATTATTCCAAAATATCAAACAGCACGGTTTTTTGGCGGGAATCTGGCGAAATCTGGCGAAAAATATAAAAACAACTGTTAGGTTAGGTTGGCAATGGGCACGACCAAAATGTATTGTATCAAAAAATCAAGCTAAAAGTGACAAAAGTAACAGCAAAATACTTTTGTAATTATGCAAAAAACGTTGCTGTGCGAATTTAAATATTTTTTTCTGAATTTTACTGATATTTTTTTTCCTAAGACAATTACTTCACAAGTTTCTTAAATAATAAAAAAACAGTTTTTTTGTCATATTACCGTAGTTAGAAATAATATTTATTTGAAGGGAATTATTAGAAAATTTACTTAGTTATAGGTAATTACATTTTTACAAATTTACCTAGGTATATTTTAGGTATAATTACAGTTCCCAGTAGCCAGAGTCAAATAAAACCCTTAGTTTCAAGGTTTTAGGGATGACTTTCTTCCAAATGAGGAATTTAATATAATTGCTTAATCATTGGGTTCCTATCCATACCCTACCTATGAAGTTCCTGTTCTATAAAGGTAATTTAGGGTCAAAAACTTCGTATGAAAAATATATATTTAATTAATAGGAATATTAACCCCTATTATCTATGCAGATTTGTCTTTTTAATGTAGGTTGCTTAATTCCTTTGCTGTAAAATTCTCGTGAACAGGAAGCAATCAATGCTTTGAAGGCGTTTTTCACCGAATCTTCAAAGTTGTTTTTTTCCCTTGTAAAAAGTTATCTAAATTCTGAAAAAAAATAACTCTATTGGAGCAAGGTCTGGTAAGTACGGTGGGTGCCGCAACTCCTGCAACTTTGCAACTGTTTGTAGTAAACTCTGTGGTTATAAGTTGTCATGCAGAAGCAGTGGCGATGAGCGATTAACCAGGCTCGGTTATTTAATCACGAGCTTCTCCATCATTGTTTGCAGTTCTTCACAGTACATATTTAAGGCAACTGTATAGCCAGACTTGCAAGAAGCTGTAATAGAAAACGCCGGCCCAGGATCTCATGTTTCAAAATAATGCAAATTGTAAAATTTACTACGGTTGCACAAACAAAAATATTTGAGCAAAAACAAACGACAGAAAGACAGATAAATAGCTGATTCATAAAAAAGAATAACATGGCCTTGGACTAAAGTTTATTTGAATTTGAAATTCCAACTCAAACCCAAGTTATCCAAGTTCAAATTGGTTAGTTTGACAAAACAGCAATTACATACATAGGTAAGGACCCCATATAACATAGCTTCGGATTTATAAATCCTGAACGCAAGTATTGGTTATTGCTCATTTTGGAGAAATATGAAAGGCATTATATGACATCCAATGAGTTAATCAATTTAATTTGACTTTATCCACGAAGTTGCCGTGTTCTATTAAAATATATTTTTATATTTTTTCAGGAGGAAATGATACCGCTCAACCGGTTCGACTGATATTTATATAAGTATTTATTGCATAAATATTTCAATAAATATTTCTTTTTTTACCAAAACTTTTTTATTTATTATCGATACAATGGGCTCGATTGCGTTTCTTCGTGAACTAACATCGGTAATTAGTCCGTGTGAATGAGTAAGGGCAATACGCTAGAGCGGAATGTGAAGTGAACGGTTGTCACTTTTTGCATTAAAACTACCCCCTGGGGCCTGAATCTAACACCACACGAAATGTGTTCGAATTTATTAGGACGAGTATAAGTTCGACAGGTTGTTTTTATCGACGATTGTTCGTTTCATAAGAGGTAGAGAATATGAGTATTTCACCTTTGGCGTATTTGCAACTAATTAAATTTTGCGCTAAATTTGGACACATTAGCGATGATGAATCGAATGCGCTCAGTCTATATTATACGTACGAGTTTATCTAGCATTTCTCCCGACAGATTGATTTCAGCCACATCCGCGTAGTCTATAATAGAAAGAAGGAAAATATAATTTTGGGGTCAGTGGGGACGAATTGTTTATGTTTAGTAAAGAGTGGAAGCTAGCGAATATCGCCATCTTTATGTGGTTGCCTAGAGAGATGCTGATCAATTATTAAAGAGTTGAATTGTTAAATCGTTAAATTTAATAGGGTGAGTTGATCCTTTGTACATTTTTATATCATCTGACGATTTCTAATGAACATGGTTGGGATTTACAGGGATTAATTAAAAGACACGTGTTTATGGAAACCCTTCCATTATCCAGAACTTTAGTACTTTTGATCTGCGGGAGGGTTCACTAGCATTAATTCACAGAGTCTTACCGTAATCCATACAGCTATTCAGAGCTGGATTCTGGTGTTGTTTCTGGTGTAGTATTCAAGACTTCATAATTAAAACGCCTCCTCTACGCAGATCGCTAGAAAGCATAAAAGTACTCGCTTCGTCTTCAAGGATACACCGCGCGATCTGACACGCGGCAGGGATTTGCGCTATGATCCCCGACCACAGAGCAAGCTTACTAGTTGGTTTTAAATAAATGTTTCAACCCATCTATTCGAAAAGGACGACTTGGTTCGCCTTTAAGTGCGCCCAAAAGTGGTGTTTTCTATAAGAAACTTTATAGTGCGCCGCAATTATCTATGCGGCTCACTTTTTGAATAAGTGCGCCGAAATGTATCTTTGCGGCGCACTTTTTGAATTTGGAACATCTTAGTCTTCAGCGCCGAAGAAATCGAACGCAAATATTGTTTGAATAAAGACTGGCTGGTACGACGGCCCCTAGTCGCGCCGCCGCGCCGGCTGAATAAAAAAAACAAATTAAATTAAAAACGGGCGAACGTCAATTGTTTTTGTCGCCCGCGTTTTCGACAATTTTCACGGACTGTAAGAAATTCATAATTTTGTTTTGAAAAATGAGTTCTTCAATTGACAGTGAAAGTATAGATTTAACTCCTGAAAGCATTAGAACTGAGGCAAGAAATGCGATTGATTATCTATTACCTGCAAAATCTCGGGAGAAATATATGAAAGCCTATGGAAATTTTATTGAATGGAGAAATGCAAGAGGCGCCTTTTATTTTCTCCTAGAGGGTGAGGAAAAGTATAGTGTATCACTCGGGCGCAAAATATTTTTGGCTCGGGCGCTATTTTGAATCCCTCGCTACGTTCAGGATTCTACTAAAGAATCCCTCGCTACGCTCGGGATTCTACTCTAGAATCCCTCACTTCGCTATGGATTCGAAAAAGCGTCTTCGCCGTAAAAATATTTTTTTGCTCCCTTGTGATACAATGTACTATTCTCGACGAGTAACTATAAAAACACCTACTGTGAGCAGACGTAAACATAAAGGCGTGGGCAGAAATTCCATAAACCGCATCTCTACAGGGAAACCTCCTAAAAAGATGCATTCGTTATCTAAAAAAATAAGCAAGAATGTACCTAACGCTCGATAATTTTATTATTGATTACATTGTCGTAAGTTTTTTTAATTACATTGGGCTCGATTGCGTTTCTTTTGAACTAAAAATCGGATATTAGCTCATGCGAACGAGACACAGCAGTACGTCAGAGCGGAATGTGAAATGAGCGGTTGTCACTTTTCCGCATTAAAACTACCCACAAAAGGTAAATCAGCTAATTCGAACGCTGCGCATGAAATGTGTTCAAAGTTATTCGAGCGTCTATAAGTTCGACAGTTAGTTTTGGGATGGGAAAATCGACAACAGTTCATTTCATATTCCGTTCTAACGCATTGCTCTGTCTCGTTCGGTTCAAATAAGTTCGAATTTTAGTTCACGAAGAAACGCAATCGGGCCTGTACTGCGAAGCTATACTCTACAGTCCTCGTAAAGCAGTCTAAACTCCGAGTACACCGTTGCAACCTTGACAATAGGGTTGGATCACCAGCACTCCTTATACTTGCCACAGCTTTGTCGGGAAATGAACGACAGTTTGCTTATTGAATCCCTTGAGTGTCGCTCTGCGCTGTGCTTGACCGAATAAAACGCAGTTTTGGTGAAGTGTCCTTTAATTTTCCCTTGACCCACGCAATCTGGTCAACGCGCACACCGAGCCGCTCTTCGTTACACACTAAATTCAAAAATATATGCTAGCTGCATCCTGCATATTGACCTAATTAGGGATAACGCCTTCACAATATTCTCATATCGTACAAATTACAAATTATTGATTGATTTCAAATTATCAGGAGATTCAATATACAAAAGTCGTAACCTAACTAAGCTGCCGCCTGTTCCAAGGTAAACAATTTATTTTCATTATCCTAAGAAATCTATAATATTATATTTATATAAATAAACAAAATCATACATAATGTAACAGAAATATCTTAATTACCTAATTAAAAATTCGTAATAAAATGTCATGAAAAATGTCATTTTATTTTACCTATTATTTTATATTAAAGCATGATAAAAATTTATATATATTTATATATTTATTAATAAGTATTAATATGTATTAATAATATACAAAATAAATTCACAAAAATAAAAATGAAATTATATTTAGAAATCATCAATTTATATTACTACATATACTATTTTGTTTTTATTATAATGATTCAATTATCTCATAAGGTGTTCAATATCTGCATTTGTATAATTTAAGAGGTAGGCACTCAAACTATTTTTAAATGTATAGGAAATGTTAATATCTTTAATGGCGGTGGTAGGTGGTAGGTAATTTTAAAATTTGAGGGCAAGATAAGAGAAACTGGATTGGCCAAAAGCGGATCTCCTGAGTGGTATTGCAAAATTTGTTTTTTTTCGATCTTCTTGTCACACGAGATTGCTGGCTTTTTTCCTGTTCTCCTAACTCACTCTGGAATTTAGTGAGAGTTACTAACACAAACATTTTCCTCATACTCAACACTCTATACTCTCGGAAAAGGTCGTCGGAAGAATATGTTTGGGGTTTTTTATTGATTAGCCTCAGTAAAGCCTTTTACGCTTTGTAAAGGGTGGCCAGAATCGTTTTTGCCGCACAGCCCCAAGCTACGATGCCATATCGAATAACCGACTCGCAGACAGCAAAGTAAACACTTCTTAGCGTATTGAAATCTATGATGTTCTGCAAACTCCTAAAGTAATACACAAGTTTTCTCAGTTTTGCGGCAACCTTCGTTAAATGATCCTCCCAGCGCAGTCTGTTGTCTAAAATCATGCCTAAGCACTTAATGGAGGACACCCTGTCAACATTCATACACTAGCAATCTTGTGTTGTGATGCATGAGTGAAGCTTAATAGTTGAAGTTGGTTGGTCAGTGTTTGCCTTGCTAAAGGTCATAAAATTCGTTTTACTTATATTTAAGGTCAATAAATTTCTATCCAACCATCTCTTCGCGTTTCTTAGTACTAATTCAGTATCGGTAAACAGATCTGCCCATGTCGAAGACTTGACTAATGAAACGGTGTCGTCGGCAACGTTGATGACCTTTCCTATCGCCGGTAATTTGCAGAAATCATTTAAATACACCAAAAAGAGAATTGGACCCAACACGCTGCCCTGTGGGACACCATACGTTATATGCTGTGTAGAACTATATTCTTTGCGGAGTCTGGTCATCTGCAGTCTTTCTGATAGATACGATTTAAACGACTCTAGCGCATTTTCTCCGAGTCCGATCCGTTTCAAACTATTTACTTATTTTACGTTACGTAAAATAAGTAATTACGTACGTTAAACTTATTTACTTATTTTATTTTCCTATTGCTGAGGGCATATATTTATACAATAAACTGTTTGCTAAATGGACGTAAGGTCTCTTCCTACTTATCATTACACTATACTTAATTAATCTAACAAGTTGTTACATAGGTACTATAAACATTGTTTATTATCTAAAACACGTACGGTTCCGTTCATGTAATTCGACACTTCCTCGCTTGCCAGAGGTGACCTGCCTTCTACGAGTTGAGATATTTTACATTCCTAGCCCCCTGTATTAGATGATATTTTGCGGCACATTATCTTTACTATGCAATTCAAATGATTTTTTTTCCTAATAGCATGATATCTTTAATTTTCGTTCGTTTACTAGGAATAATTTTCACTCGTTTCAGTCTGAGTAGCGGTAGGAATTCATATCCATAACGCTAGTATTGCGTTTGTAATGCCTTTCGCAATACAGAACTAAAACAGGGTAGGCTAATCTGAGTAGCGGTGGGAATTTATATCCATAACGCTAGCATTGCATTTGTAAAGCCTTACCCATTACAGGACTAAAAGCAGGGTAGAATTTATTCCATCAAACTGAGCGTTCAATCGCTTAAAACCTCCCGCAGCTCAGATGTACTAAGGTCTGGATACTGGAAGGGTTTCCATAAACGCGACGCGCGTACCATTCGGAGGTCGCTTGAATGTCAGAGGATGTCGCTTCATGTTGGTAATCGCGATGTCGGCATACAGGAGGGTATATCCATGGACTTGGCTGGTGATAAGGTTTATAAGTGATACAAAAGGAAGTGGAGAAAAAACTGTACCCTGAGGGACTCCAGCCCTAAGAGTAACCCAATTGGACGACCCCTGATCATCAACTTGTGAACGCTATTGCCTTGCTCTTAATTATAATTCGAAACAGCTGATTAGATCGAATTCAGAGAGATCAGGTGTATGTAGATGTGCTAGACGCAGATCGAAGACGACAAAATTTAACGCGATGGGGTGATGGGAAAACATCTTTAAAAGAAATGAAATCAGAGACTGTCGCGGTTGTAAATAGGATAAAACGAATTCAACGCGTGATGTTTGTAGCCCCCGGCGTTTCGGTGACGTTCTAATGTACTGTCAATCGTCATTCGTTGTTTTGAGGATAGGCGGCAAACTCCGCAACTCCGCAAATGTATGCTATAGTCAAACGCACGTGTCAACACCCATCCGGCGGCCTTCACGCAGAAGTGCGAGCCCAGGTAGGACTCAACCTTCGGGCGCTCCTGGACGGTTTGCGCTCCGTGCGCCGTCAGCCAATTCGATTGTGCATTCCGATTAACAGCCGGAGGAGTCTGGAAACAGTAATGTTTCCTATAGAGCGTGGGTAGTTGTTAACATTACGGCAACTGATCTTGAAATGAACATTCGGCCACACGATCTCGGGTGAACAGCCACGCAAAGGATGAACTATCTAATATTGTTACTAAAATAAAAGTTTCAATAAAAATTTGTCTCACTGTTGAGCCGATAAAATTCTACCGTTGAGCAGGCATGTTATTTATAAAAGTTTCAATAAAACTTTGTCTCACTGTTGAGCCCAGAAAAATTCTACCGTTGAGCAGGCATATTATTTTTGTGTATTCGGCTTTAGTCTTTAGGGCTAATTAAAATATGACTTTTTTATCTTTTACTAACAAGGCTGGTGACTTTTCGTGCAACTAGACTTTTAGGAAGTCATTTGTAGCATCACGCTGTCGAACATTCAGGCTTTCACCCATCCAAGTATTGACCGCACCCAACGCTTCTTAACGTTGGCAACGAGGAGAACCTGCGTCAAACTGGCTAAGGACGTTTCTAATTACTATGCTTTGTCGTCCTTAGTTTTTTTACTGTCTAGAGTTTCCTAGATACATAACTAACTATTCTGTGGTATTGAAAACTGCCCACCTGGTTCAATAAAATTCGTCATAAAATATGAATGTAAACATTATTATATTGTTAACTACTATTGAGGTTAATGTATCGTAACAGATAATAAAAACGCATATATTAATATGTCCATATCAATCCTATCTCTGTATGCAAAACTATGCAAATATAAATTAAAAACTAATATTATACAGAATGTGTCATTTAAGTAGATGTTTATTTTTTTAAATTATCGACAATTACATTTATTTTCATAAAGTATCCAACGTTTCGATACTTGCGATTTCTAAATTAGGGCAAAGTTAAAAGTCGGTTGTGTCACACCAAGAATTTTCCGGAAAGTAGCCAAGAGCTGATTTCATCTCAATATTATATTCATAAATAAAATTGATGAGCGCCCTCTCTCGGCCGGCAGACGAACCCCGTTGGGTTCGCGCGCAGCCACTACTCCTGTCCCTGTAGTGGAGTCCCGTAAAAAATTCAGTACTTACTGATTTTTCTAACAAACAGAATTGAGTGAAGTAGATATATGAGAGTCAGGAAAACTTGGGTAGACATAACCATATGCTGGACCGGGTGTCTTAGACGTCATATTCTAAAATGGCCGTCGCCGTTTTTATTTTGTGTATATTTCTGGCCCTGCGACAGTGATACTCATCATTTATGTTATAAATATATATTTTTAAGGGCAAGGAATCTTTTTAAAAGGCAGTTGCCTGACTACACCCCAGCGATTACATTTTTTTGGGATCCTATTGTATTTTTGTATGAAGTTTAATGAACTTTTACAATCACTAGAAGTTTTATACAAAGGGTTTAAGAAATTTAATAGTAATTGTGCTATACTCCGAAATGTTTAGGTACTGTGAAACAATCCTTTACCTTGTAAACTAGTTGAACTATCTTATAGCAGCTGACAGAAATAGCGATTAGGATAGTTACCTGCTAGGATAGCTATTCAGAAACTTCTACCTGTATTCCGTGAATTTGACGGTATAAACTATTTACGATATGTACCATAGCACCTGGAAATATTAGGATAGTTAGAGGAAGAGCATCCTAAAGTGTAATAGAAATTTAAAGCAGGTACATTATTTAGTTAGACAAACCAAACGACCATTTAGGACAGTTTCACTAGACATTAAATTATAACAAACTATCCAACGATCTCAAAATAGTTCTAAGGGGACAATAGGACAAACAAGGCAACAAATGTACGTGACGGAATGGGACTTGGTGTATCGCGAAATGGTAGGAATTAGCAATTATTGTTTCCGGGAAGTACTTGGTGCTGATGGTACTGATTACACTGAGGTAAATTTATGTAGGAAACTTGACTACCAACATGTTCAAATGAAATAATGTACTCTGTGCATTTATGAACACTATGTACAATCCATATGAAACATCCAACCAAACACAACAAATGTGTACCTAGGGAGGATGCTCTCCGTCTATTGAAATTGAAAGAGCATGGACAAGACGGATATGAACAATTTAGATATATCCGTAGACTTTCACACCTTCATGTTGAACGTTGAACACTTTCTGACCTTATCACGAAAGTAAAACTCCAAATAATGAGGAGGAAAACAACAGTTTTAACTGTGAAATCAAAGACAACACTAACTTCCAAAAAAATATTATTTCTGCAGCTGATCAGACATTAACGTCTGATGGAGAAGAAACTCGATTAGACACAATACTGTTTCCAAAGACGTGATGTCATGGATACTGCTGCCATAGTCGATTTTAGTCACAAATTCGACAACTCAGAACTATTTTTGTTCCATTGTGGACAAGTTCCTAAAAGAGAATTAAACGAGTAGACTTTGTGTTTGACAGCTACAATGACCAGTCACATAAAGAAGGTGAAAGATAAAAACGGAAAAATTCTGATCCAATCGAACTGATAAAAATCAAACAGGAGACTCTGATTCCTGCACAGATGGAGGAAGGATAAAAGTCATTTTCTCATTTTGTTGCATTGTCAATGTGCGTCTCTTTCTCACATGTTTTATTTGAGCTGTGCGCGACGAAGATAGTGGATAGTGTGATACATGCGACTGGCCAACGGCGATTGCAACATCGCCGAAACGTCGCGTGCTATCGCGTGCCTCTCTTCATCCTCCTGATGTCTTTAAAAATACAAAAATATCGTTTTTGTTACCCTAAGACTTTCCCGGTAACCAGACAATCCCCTTCTCCTCCCCTCGCGCCAAACCCCTTAACCAAAATCGCTTGTATAAGAGATATTCCAACCAAAATTTAACAATGTGGTTTCGATCCTACGACGCATCTGTGTACCCAATGTCAAGTCTCTAAGTCCGATATTTCGATATTGAAGTATGACTAGCGCGCCCCCTGGTGACCTGAAGCGACCTAGAACCTGTAACAAGTCAGGAGACTGGAGTAATGCGACTGGAAGTAAGGGCGCGAGTGTCGGTAGTTGATTATCCTGGTTATATTGCGGTAAGGGAGCGTCCATTATTTACGTGAGGTGAGATGAGGCTCTTGTGAGATTTCGTGAGATTTGGCTTGACTTACTCACCTCACCCCGTCATTCAGACACTGGCGTATAGAAACAGTTGTGTTTTGACAAAGTGCAAGCGTATATGTGAATTTTTAGATATCGACCTATATGAGAGAAATCAGAATAACGTAGTGAGATAGTAATGTAATTGGTCTTAAGAACATTAAGCGTTAAAACATTTATGTCTAGCCAAGTAGTTGGATCAACCTACCTTGTTTACATTTACTTGAGCGATACTAAATGTTTCTTCCCAAGTTTGAGCATTTACCAGCAATACCGTGTCGTCTGCAAATGATGTAATTTGTCCATTTATTGGAAAATCACAAAGTTTATTGACGTACATCAAGAATAAAAGCGGTCCAAGTACGCCTTGAGGTACACCATATGCCACATTTAGCTTTCGATTGTTTGCTCTCTAGGTAACTACTTCTTCTAGGTAACTACTAAACTACTTAGTCTCTTTATCACCAATTCTATAGCAGATTAGCTTCTTTATTAGAATGGCGTAAGAGACCGTATTGAAGGCCTTTAACATGTTGAGGAAAATAGCCATAGCCTTTCTACCTGAGTCAATGTTTTTTGCGATGTATTCGGTGACGGCCTTTATAGCCTCGTTTGTTCCTCGTCCCTGTCTAAAGACATAGTGATTTGGCGAGAGTAGGTTGTTGCTTTCGATGTGCTTTGTGAGTGTAATTGGTTAAACTGAGTATGAATGGAGATACTAACGTATATCTATAAATAGATATGGAATTGTATTTCATGGAAAATACGAGAAAGAGGAGCACATTGTCTATGCAATGAAGTGGGAAAATGACTTGTCTCCTTCCGTTTTGTTTCTCATCCAATGGTTTGACAGGATATCGTCAAAAATACAAAAAAAACATGCCTTAATCTGATTATGAATGAACGAACATACTAAGGTTCGAGAAAAAAATACGAGAAAAGACGCACATTGACGATGACACTAAATAAGAAACTGCCTTTACTCCTTTCTATCCGTTTCTGTCCCCATCGTACATTAGAAAATCGCCAAAATTTCAAAAAACAATATGGCTTAAGCTGATTATGAATAAACATACTCATGAATGATGGGAGCCTTCCTTGTGAAGCACCAATTGTCGTGTAATAACTTTGTATCTATTCGTGTACGTAAAAACAGAGTTTCAAGTGCCAAAAAACATTATCCTGTTTATACGAGTATGAGTAGATTATAAAGAATCGTATTTTATGGAATAATAAGAGAAACAGAAGCACATTGACGATGAAAATAAATAAGAAACTGCCATTACCCGCCCATTGTGACAATAAACCCGCCTATTGTGACATTTTCAAAATAAAGAGTATAAACAAACAAACAAACAAACAAACATAGGTACTCCTTCCTAACTGTATCTATCTCCGTGGTACATCAGAAAATCGTCAAAAACACAAAAAGCAACATGATTTAAACTGATTATGAATAAACACACTTTACGCTTCCTTGTGAACTACCAATTATCGTTGTATAACTTTGTTTCTATTCCTGTACGTAAAAACTGTGTTTAAAGTGCAAAGAAACATCATCCTGCTTATACGAGTATAAGTATATAAAGAATCGTATTTTATGGAAAAATACGATCAAACACACAGATAATATAACACCTGTCATAAAACAGATGTTGGACGTGCATTAATAAAGTTGTTTCAATACTGTGCGGTGTTATTCAGGTAACTACTTATGTTTAATAGTGATGAAAATGAAAATTGCAAGGAAATAAATATATATTTTACAATGTAGATGGGTAGAAAATACCGGGACTGGTAGGCGCACGGATAGTCATCGATATCTCAAAAGTTAGCAAGTTCCATTATGTAGGTACCTGGTCTATATCGCACCATTCGTAGATGCTCTATTGCCTAATGTTAGTGTAAGAATTGTGACTGTCCTTGCAAATACATCGGTAATTTTGTAGTTTTAAAACTATAAAATTGAATTCAGAATGTCTGAATTGAAAATTTCACCCAAACCTCCGCCCTCTGCTGGCGGATAAATAAAATAGGTTGTGTCACCCTAAAACTTTCCTTGCAAGAGGACAAGACCCCCCCTCCCTCTTCCATCGCTAAACTCCTCAATCCCCAACCCCAAAACCCCTTAAAACGCCCAACCTCACCGCCTCCCCCCGAGCCCCTCTTTTTCCCACCCCCCCCACTTCCCCTGCAAACTTCCCCCTTCCCTCCGACAACTTCACCTCCCCCCTTTTCCCGCGCAACCTCTTGCTAACTCCGCTCCCCCCCCCCACCGGATATTGATTGCGTCATGTGATTATTATCGCAAATGTAGTACATTTGTAGTATTTCCGTGGAATTAAAATATATATTTTTTCAAAATGTAGTATTTTCTTAAATACGGCGGAATTAAAAATAATAATTGTGTCGCTTGTATAAGAGATATTCCAACCGAAATTCCACAATGTGGTTTCGGTAATCTGTGTACCGATTTCCAACTCTCAGTACAATATTTCGAGATTGAAGTTTGACTAGCGAGCCCTCTCGTGGATTGATTTCAATAACAATCTTTTCAAATCTTGTCATGAGCAAATGATGCTTGCATGCTAAATTTCAGCTCAATCGGATAAAGCGTTTGTTCGCTAACGTGAAGGATTAAACACACACACACACACAGAGACACATAGAGACACACAGACAAACAGACTTCAGACTCGTCTCCGTAGGGGGGGGGGGGGAGGTCAAAATGTCTTCTTCATCTCGGAAAGAAAATCTTATTCACATTTCCTCTGCTGGGAACGTAAAATTAATCTTTGTTGCATTATAATAAATCATCCTAATGTGTTAAGGGCGACGCGGAAAATGACAGAATTTAAAATTTCAAGAAATATAATGATATGTAAACATTTTCAGGGAGTACAATGACGTCATCGTCGCCATTTTCTTCAGTAGATTACGTAATTATTGCGTTGACACTGTTAACATCCGCCTGCATAGGCCTCTACTATAGATTTACGGGAGGAAAACAAAAAACAACCGAGGTAAGTAATACTCAGTACTTTGAGAAGCTTACCACCTATATAAATCTTTGCAACAGTTAAAAACCGGTTAGGAGCGAGTTTCAAGCGCGCACCGACGGTTTCGTATCTTATTAATAAAGGAGCTCTTGCTTGTAAAAATACCTGAATCTCCGCCATGAAACACGCCATGACAGAGAACACTTGGCATATTGCAGCCGCAAGCAGCTCACAGCGGCCTTTCCAGGTTAGCTCCGCTTCAAGGAGGCTACCGGATAGAGGCTGATCCATGAGTTAGGCCGACCCTTCCTTGGGTCGGCCAAGGAATCACTAACAGGCCAACAGGTCTAAGCTAACTAATGGGCCCGTGCAGTTAGGTCATTATGACCCATATATTAGGGTCGGCCCAACTCACAGGTCAGCCTCCAAGCAGAAGTGCGAGCCCGGGTAGGACTCTGTGCCTGCGTGCTCTTAACCTGGGTATCGTCCTTCGGACGCTCCTGGACGTTATGCACACCGTGCAGCGTTAGCCAATCGACTGTGCATTCCAACTGATAACCGGGGGAGTCTGGAAACGGCTTCGTTTCCTATGGGGCGGGTGCGTTTGTTACGGCCTTACGGCAAGCGCTCTTGAAACGACCAATCGGCTATCCGACACCAGGTGAACAGCCGGGCAAAGGACGCAATGGTCCGCGATAGATTCGGTAGACACCGAATCACCGCTACGTAAGGGAGAGGACTGCGTAAGCGACCTCGAGCCATAACCAGACGAGAGGCCGAAAAAATCTGTCCATAACTGGTAGCGAGGGCGCTTGGTCTGCCCTCTGGGTTAAATTACCCAGTGCCGGGCGTTAAGGGCTGGTCTCTCGTGGGGTAGTTGGCGGAGCTATATAGGAGATTGTCATTGTTTAAATACTTTACGCTCATCACACGGCTGAGAAAACGATCAGATATCGTTATACCAGCCTGGGGTGACGGGAGCTAATGGGCCCATGATGAGGTGGCCACGATGACCTATGTGTTCAGGGTCGGTCACACTCACGGGTCAACACCCATCCGATGGCCTCCACGCATGGGGTGCGAGCCTGGGTAGGACACTGGGTCAACCAGTCTCCCCTGGGAATCAAACCTCTGGCGCTCCTGGACGGTCTGCGCACCGAGCGGCGCAAGCCAATCGACTGTGCTCTCCGACTAACAATCGGGGGAGCCTGGGAACTGTATTGTTTCCTATAGAGCGGGGGTGGTTGTCTACCTTACGGCGACTGCTCTTGAAATGACCATTGGCCATCCGATCCCGATTCAGAGTCGGGCAAAGGACGCCTTGGTCCGCGATAGATTCGGTTCACACCGTTTCACCGCTTCGTAAGGGAGAGGACCGCGCAAGCGACCTCGAACTCGGAACCAATCGAGAGACCGGAGAAATCTGGTCACAATTGGAAGCAAGGGCGCGAGAGGCTTTCTGGCTATCTCGCGGTAAGGCGTTGGCTTCTTGCGGGTTGTGACGTAGCTGGACGTTGGATTTGTTCTGTCCAAAGTCTTCTACGTTCACTGCAGGGCGATAGAACGAGAAAATCGTTAAAACGTCCTGTGGTGACGGGCTCGCCCGTTGTAGTTGACACCGCAAGTTGGGGTGACGGGTTCGCCCATTGTAGTCGACACCGCCAAACTGAACCCCCTTGCTGGGGTTCCTCCTATATTTAGTATGGAACAGTTTTGTGCAGCTTGAGCCACAAGATCCATTTTGTTATCGGATTGGCTCAAATCACGATTCAGCTCCTATTGAGAAGCCTCCTCGTGGGGAAACCTACCCCGGGTAATGGGTACCCTTCAGCTGGTGGACCGGTTTCTTCTGGCGGGATTGCATCCCTGCGCTACTGGACGGTTTGCGCGCCGTTCGGCGACGCCAATCGGTTGTCCACTCTGACTAATTGCTGAAGGAGTCTGGAGACTATGGACATATACCGTCTCCTAAGCAGCGAGGGTGGATGTTAACCTGCTGTCATGCAACTCTTGAAATGACCTTGAGCCACCCCAACCCGTGTGGCACTTTGGGCAAAGGACGCCCAGGTCCGCTATAAATTCATATTAAACGCCCGCATCACAGCAGTTAGAGGACGCGCAAGGGACTTCGGACCCGTAACCAGTCGAGAGGACGGAGGCATCTTGAAGGTTAACCTAATATCCTACCAAAACTAATAGTTATGAGGCGAGGCTGGCAGCTGGGTACCTTTCCCGGTGCCTCGCCGTATAGCGTTGGCCTCTAATGGGCTTGTTGGAGGAGCTAGACAGTAGATTGTCTTGTCCTCTAAGTCTTCTACGTTCATCCCACAGCTGAAAGAACGATCACATATCGTTATACCAGCCTTTGGTGACGGGTTCGCCCGTTGTAGTCGACACCGCCTAACTGAATCCCCTATCTGTCTGTAGCATTCCCCCACATCTATATACCGAACATTATTTAGGAATGAAAACGAGCATGCTAATCATTTGTTACAGTCATTTCGCTAGTTAAGAATTTAATTTTTTCTATTTCTAGGAATACCTTCTAGCAGACAGAAGCCTAACAGTCTTCCCAGTTGCGATCTCTTTTGTTACAACCTACATATCAAGCATCACGTTATTTGGCCAAGTCGCCGAATATTACTCGTATGGGTCGCAATTTGCATTCGTTATGTTTGGATATCTATGGGCGATACCAGCGACTGCCTACATCTATCTACCAGTGTACTTTAAACTCCAGAAAGTGAGTACTTATGAGTACTTAGAATTGCGATTCGGGTCGAGAATGAGGCTCATCGGTTCTATATGCTATTGTATACAGCAACTACTGTACAGTTCTATAGTTCTGTATGCACCATCTTTGGCGTTGGATGCAGTGACAGGGTTGGACATGAACATATCGACTGCTTTAGTAGGATTAGTGTGTACCTTCTATGCTACCGTTGGGGGTATAAAGGCAGTGGTGACTACGGATATTCTTCAGATGTTTCTGATGTTCTCTGCTGTTATGAGTATCATCTTTGTCTCTTCTGGGGACTTGGGTGGATTGAACAATATGTGGCAAACAGCTGCTGAACATGGAAGGACGTCATTTAATAAGTGAGTACATACTTTTTATTCCTTGATATTGTTCATCTACAGATCTGTCTAGACGGGGTTATAATTAAATAACGGAAAATAATGTTTTTGATAGAACTTAAAAATACTTTGAAAACCTCATCGTGCTTACCAATTAGTCCAGTCAATGAAAAGTTGTAGAGGGAAATGTAGAAAACACATTTTCTTACTTTGAGACTTTCTTTGGACTTGTTAGAAAGTAAACAAACTCATATGAGGTCTTCACTTATATGAGGTGAGGGGGGGGGGAGGGGGTAATGGGGCAAGTAGAACTCCCTTTTTTATTTTTGTCTGATATCTCGAAAACAACGCAGGTAAGTTTATTCAGTGTAAAAATAAAGCTGAAACAATTTTAAAAAATTAAAGCTTAAAATTCGGTAATTTTCATAAGAATGCCTCACGTTTTTGGCCTTTTTTAACTAGATAACTCTTCGGCCCATTGTCGTGCAAAAACTCATAATGGAGAAAGTATTAGAACATAAAAATTTTTTCAAGAATATTTTTTCATAATAATATCTACTTTTCAAAAGTTAAAGCAATTTTAAATTATTCTACTTTAGTATTTTCAGTTATTCTACTTATTTATCTCTATATATAAGTAAAAATATACGTATTTATATGGATGAATAATACGCACTATATATATGGATAATGTTTACCCCTCCTTTGGTACTTATGCAACTGTAGCAAATATTAATCAACCATTTCCCTTGAATTAATATTAGTTTTTCATACTTTTTCTATATGGTTCCTGTACTCCAAGAAATACAGTAAATAAGAAACTAACCTGGCTTGAAATGATAAAAGAATGCAACCTGCGTAAGATGTTTAAAGAAATAATAATATTTTTTAGTATGTATATTATGGCATTCATCGACCTTATCGACAGATTCCGATTTTTCCTAATATGTGCAAAAATATACTGACAGCAATGATGAGGATTTTAATTCCCTGAAAAAGCTCTCGCTGTGTCTTTCAAGCTGCAGGTCCCGCTAAGTCATTTTAAATAAAAGTTTATCTTTAAACATACTATTAAAAACGAAAAATCTTGTCATGCTTTTAACAATTTCCGTATAAAATTTCTTCTCAAATCGTTTGAAACTGTTTCATTGCGAGAACCACTTAAGGATGTCGCCCATCGCCACGCGGGTAAAACTCATCACTAACCTTTTTTTCAGATACAGCCTTGATCCAACTGAACGCAATACCTGGTGGAGTACCATCGTAGGAGCCGGATTTGCTTATCTTTCAACATTTGCTATAAACCATACACACATACAACGCCTGCTGACGTTAAACACTCTACCAAAGTCTCAGATGAGCCTGATAGTGTCACTGCCGTTCCTGTTGAGTCTTCTAGGATTGTTGTGGATTGTAGGGCTATCGCTCTTTGCTACATACAAAGACTGTGATCCGGTGACCAGCGGAAGGATAGGAGCTCAAGATCAAATGCTTCCTCTCTACGTAGCTGAAGACATGAAGAGTAAGTCAATACTTGTTATATGCATTTTCTGTTTTGGAAAAGTAGCTTCTTATAGCGTGAACTATTCTGTAACTTAGATGGTACCAACTTTGGTAAATATGCTACCATTGATATATAGCGTATTAGATTACTTAATGCTATACTACGATTTGGCAGCTAGGAGAAGCGCAACGTGCATAGTACCAAATATTCTTTAATATTCTCTGGAGGCATATAATTTTCCGTGGGGATAAAATTAACGGATTCGCATTTCAATTCTGCCGAGCGAATGTAGTAAATAACAGAACATACACTTACCCACACATATTACACCCACACATAAATATATATATACATATATACATATAACCACATACATACATATAAACACATATCATAGACCACACATGCATATATACACATATAATAGGGCTATAATAATAGTGCTATGGTATAATGATATACCAGCCCATTGGAAGTTTTACAATAAAGAGCATACACAAACAAACAAAACAAAGGAGTTAGCGGAATGCCCAAATCGCCCTCGACAAATTGAGCTTGAGACCACACATAAATTTGACAGTTCAAAGCTTAAGAAATGCCCACCCCTCCCAATTTTCACTCCCTCGACATTGAAGTATTGTCTATGAATATAGAAAAATATGGAATATATCTCCATTAGGAATACAGAGTACAGAATACATAGTATTTATTTGCATTACAACTTCACAATTGTGAATGAATGACCAAATATGTTAAATTAATCTTAAATTAGTTACTCAATTTAATAAATAATGTCATACAGTAAATTACACCAAAATTATTGCAATGACCAAAAAAGACTATAATATAAAAAATAACATTAAAAAACTAGTACATTAAGTTACATTGGTAAGTACGATGTCGTTTACAAAGTATTTAAAATGTTTTGTATGGCGGCGCATTATGAAAAATATAGGTCTCTTTCGGATCAAAATTCGATAACTTTTTCAATTATTAAGATCAGGATTTAAATGGCATGATTTTATTTTAATTTGTTTTGATACAATAGATAATTGCAAAAAAAATATATTTTTAGAAGTGGCCTTTATTTTTTTACGAACCTAAATTATACAAAAACTAAATTATACAAAACAATGTGTACAAAAACTATCATTATACTCAACCTAATACACAAATCATTATAAAAGAAGATATAAAATGTAAATTAGTTACTTAGTTAAATAATTACTTCATTTTCAAAGAAATAATAATAAGAAATATTTTGAAAAATTAATTTATATAAATGTGTATTACAAGTATTTTTATGGGTAAAAAAAATATTTGTATAAGTTATGGTAAACATTATGCCATATTATATTTACCGAACTTCTAGATCTGAAATAAGTTCGTTCACTTACAAAAGATCTAGGGTATCTTTATAAAGTTCCTTCACATTTTTTAATGTACGGTTTTCTAATGCTGGTAATGTGATCGTTGTTTTTGCTGGACGGTTGATTTGTATCGTCCACAAAGTCTACGCTTACCTCACGGGAAATAGAACAATCATTATCGTTAAAAGTTCGTGCGATCATATGTGTTAAATCAAAAACGTTCAATTGTTGTTTGTGTTTCAAACTTCCTTGCAGTAATTATAGTTTGTTTTATATGAAATTATCGAAGCTAAAATACGTTTGAAATGATAATTAAAATATGGACTTTATTTAGGTATATCAAATATATTTTAAACGCCTGCGTTTTGAAATTTTTAGATATTTATACTAATATTATTTTTTTTTTTTTTTTTTTTTTTTTTTATAAAGAAGTAATGTTTCTACGTTTGTATTTGTAAGTTGTGTTTTTAAGTTTGTGTTTGTACGTTTGTAAGTTTGTAAGTTTGTATGTAGGGAGTAATCTCTGAAACTACTTAACCGATTTCAAAAATTATTCCACTAATGAAAAGACCCATTATCGACGAGTACTATAAGGGGCTATTTTATTGTGATAGAAATTAGTTTCCAATAAGAAATCGCGATATTTCTAAATCGGGTGGGAAAAAATGAGCCGGTAAGTTGTTTTCTATAAAAAGTAAACGACAGCATATCCCTAACTTTTATATTTAAGCTAAAATAATTATTTTAGCTTTTATATCTCAAAAAATTGCTTTTATATTTCAAATATAATTGCTTTTACATATTAAAAAAATAAGAATAATAAGTAAGCAGTGTTTGTCGAGGATATTAGCAATAAATTAATAATCGCTATCAAAATAAATTATTACCTTATCACGGGTGTTAGATAGAGATACAGTATGCCATACACCGTAAATGATTAGGTGGTATAGTTATAGAGATATCATAAAATTACACGTAGCGAGGAACCAGATGCGTACGTCTACGAGACAGGTACCGTGCATCTGAGGGGGGACGTCTTGCACTATGTATATATCCACGTCGGAGAGGCTAGCCTATATCGCCGGCCCAGCGGTTTACAACAAACTCAGCGAGCACATTAGGCAGGCGCAATCTTTTGACGTGTTTAAGAGACGCCTTAAGAGATACCTTACAGATAAGGCGTTTTACTCACTGGAGGAATATTACTCGAGTGAAGTCTAAAATGCTTTGGTGGCAAAACTTTTTAATGATCTCTTTGCATTTTGTCTTGTATTTCTTCTTTTTATATTATTATTGTGTTTTTTCCTTCCTTTTGTTTTGTTTATTTTATCTTTTCTTTACGATTAAAAAAATGTTTGTTTACTAATATGTATGAATGTTTGCTAATCTGTATCGGACTTGTATACCAGTATACTAATAAAATGAATATGAATATGAATATGAGTATAGGTGCCATCTAAAAGGGCAACTGAACGCTACGCTACTTAAATTAACAAATCGATTGGAAACTTAACGCGAAGCGAAGCCGCGGGCAACAGCTAGTTATTCACAAAGTACTTTCAATAATTGCAATAAAAATAGTGGTTGCAGTAATAATGAAGCACTTGCGAAATTATTATGAAAGTTGCAATAAAATATAAATCTCAATTATAAAACTCTCAACTCCCTATAAAATCTCTCTTTCAGAAATTCCAGGTTTATTGGGATTATTTGTCGCAGGAATTGTCAGCGCTACTCTTTCTACTATATCAGGAGTCTGCAATTCATTATCCGCTGTAGTCGTGAGAGACTTTCTACCGCGTATAGCGAACAGGTAATACTACATTTATGATCATGTCAATAATCTACTCCATACGTGAGTAGTGAATGCACGTAGGTGAAAAAGTAGCATGTATGCTTGGAGGAGTGCCGGAACAAAAACCGCTAAATACAGTTTCTCATTTTTATTCAGTAGATAAAAAAGACTGAATAACTTTTGAAATAATTATTCGACATATTAAGTTTATTTTATTAAAAACATATTAAGTGGATGCCCCTAGATTTCTAGTTTCTAAATAAAAATTGCTTATTATTGAAGGACTAGCCTTAAATCAACAATGGAGTCGGACCAAATCGTATTTAACGGTTTTTAATCAGACCGGTAAGTATATTAGATGTTTAAAATAGAAGAGAAACGAATTTACCGTGTGAAGTTTGTAGCACCCGACGTTTCGGCGACGTTGCAGCCCCCATTGTCTAGGATAGACAGAGACTAGACAACGGCGGCTGCAACGTCGCCGAAACGTCGGGTGCTACAAACTTCAAGCGGTAAATTTGTTTCTATCCTATTTATAATGTCGAACAACCGCAATAGTCTTCGATTTCATATATTGTATGTATTTATCTATAAAGACTTCTTTTTACGCGACTGGAGTGTTATGTGTTTAGGGTCCATATATATATATATATATATATATATATATATATATATATATATATATATATATATATATATATATATATATATATATATATATATATATATATATATATATATATATATATATATATATATATATATATATATATATATATATATATATATATATATATATATATATATATATATATATATATATATATATATATATATATATATATATATATATATATATATATATATATATATATATATATATATATATATATATATATATATATATATATATATATATATATATATATATATATATATATATATATATATATATATATATATATATATATATATATATATATATATATATATATATATATATATGTTTTCCATGTCCTTATTCCAGCATAACTTCTTAACGCTTGAACCGATTTAGAAGTGTGTAGTATTGTTAGAATTGTAATGTCATCCTAAGTGTGATAGGCTACTTAACTTCCCAAATATTAGGTAAATAGTTGCCTAAATGATTGCCTAAATAGTAGGTAAATAGTTGCCTAAATAGTTGCCTAAAATTAATATAAATATATCGTGCGTGTTTAGTGTCAAATGAAAGGCCTGATTGAGTATATTCCAAAATATAAATGTATCTATATGGATAAATACAGAAACCCCACATATTTCAATAAAAATCCGTTATAACAATAATTATAAATAATTTATTTCACTCTCTGTAACGGTATTCGTGTTTTTTTTATTATTTTTAATATATTTACTTGTTATGTATAAAATTAAATATAGTATAAAACCATTATTTTAAAATAATATACTAGGTAACTTGGAATAGTACGACTAAAAATTACACAAACTAGATTATTACAATATTTACTTTCATTGCAATCACATACATAGCTCATCGTCACCGTCACATCAGTCATTTTTGACTGTCATCAGACAGTCATCAGACACATAATCATCATTTTTGCTTTTATTTAAATTTTGTCGATTACAGAAGGTGTACCATTAGTGATACCAGTGTTGTCGTATTGAAATAAAATTATTCTTTCACATCGGCTGTATTTAAATGTATACGAATGGACCATTATTGAAACTGCAAACTTTTTTGTTTATTTATCGGAGTTTGATGTGATTTGCAAAAACATATTTTTTTGAACAGCTGGTCAACAGTATTTAGTGGTGTTTGACCGAACCTATTGACGTCAGAAGCAATTTTCCCCTTTTTTACACTACTTCCGACAAAAAAGGAGTGTAATGTTAAACAAAAAATAATAAACAAAATGTAATATATTGTAATATAAAGCAAAGAATAATGCTATAATAAATCTAGATCGTAACATTTATATGTTTGTGTATGTATGTATATGTATGTGTATATGTGTATATGTATCTATATGAGTACGTCAGTTAGGCTTCTCCACCCAAAACAGAAAATAAGTCATATGCCCAGTTATAGGCTATATTCGGCCTAGTTGGGTATGCGTTGAGCATAGTCATGTGTATGTGGGCCGTTGTTTACTTCGCTTTATTACTTGGTATGACCATTTTTTTTGTGTTTTATCATTATGTTTGAAATAAAATAAATAAAAATATATTTTTTTTAAATATGTTCTGAGTTCATCTATGTGTGTTTTCCGTTTCGTTATTCCACCTCAACTTTTTAACACTTTAACCGATTTAGAAGTGTTTAGTATTGTTAGAATCTCTATGTCATCCCGAGAGTCATAGGCTACATTAAATATCAATTAGGTAGTTGTCGAAATGTCCAAATATCCAAATATCAGTAAATTAACATAAATTATATAGTATTTAGTTTTAAATGAAAGGTATGATTCAATATATTCCGGAAAAATACATGTATCTATATGGATACATACATAAACCATAAAACAATCATATAACACCGTAATAAACATTATTTCTAATACCATAGGTACTACACTTTCTGTAAAGGCAGTATCGATTTTTATTCTTTTTAAAATATTTACTTGTTTAGAAGGTTTTGAGTAGATCTAATAGCAGAATGTATACGGTTTTCAAAACAAAACAAAACGAAAAAAATGTAACAAACTTATTTAGCGGTTTTCGTTCCGGCACTTCTCAGGTCTAAGATCTAATCTAAAACCACGCCCCAGTAAAATAAAAATAATATAAAACATAACCACTACTTTCGAAGTACATTAACCCCTCAAATGTGAGGCGTCCCTTAAGGGATGCCTTGGCAAAATGTATACAAAATGTATATAAATTTATATAAATATAAATATAAATGTAAATGTGCGCCGCTTTATAGTAATCCGCTCTATAGTAATGCTATAGCTCTATAGTAAACCCCGCTCTATGTATATGTAAATGTAAATATAAATTTATATACATTTTGCCGTAGGCAACCCGAGCTAATCGCCATTCATTTGAGGGGTTAACTTATATGTATATTCCTGTTTTCAGATTAAAAATTAAGTCCACAAGTGCTATCTTAGCCACAAAATTAAGTTCCATGACATTTGGATTATTGACGACATTTCTGGCGTTATTTGCTGGTCATCTTGGAGGCCTGCTTTCCGCTAGTGGTATTGTAATGGGCGTAATCGGTGGTCCGCTGCTAGGAGTCTTCACCCTTGGAATGTTTACTACAACCGTAAATGAAACAGTGAGTATATTTATACATTTAATCAAATCATAAACTTCGATTCTTAAGGATTTTATTTGTGAACGAAATATTAGGATGTAAAACATACATTTATCAGCACTTTATATTATTACATATATGGGGAAATATTCTGGATAAATTAGAACCGCTACAGAATATCTTCATAAGATATACAGAATGAGTTTATTTATTAGTGACATCCCTTTAGTGAATGAATCAGTGCGGGCAAGTAAGTAACCTTTAATAAAAATATGACGGTAAAACGAGAAAAAAAAATCTTTTCAATTTTAAAATTTTACTTAGTTCGAAAAATAGTATAATTGAAACGCGTTGCGCAATTTAGCGGTAGGTTAAATATCGCAAATATTGTTAATTCGCGATATTTTACCTACTGCTTACAACGCTTCTCTTTTTTTCAATAGTTTTAGCGTTAACAAAATAAAAAATAAAAAAACCAATTTGACAAAAAGAATTTTTTTTTTTTTGTGTATCCCAATTTTTTAAATCAACAGTTGCTTACATGCTCGTATTGATTCAACCACTACAAGGATGTCAGTAAATAAATAACTCACCTGTATATTCGACTTGCGTAAATTTGATCGCGTAGGCGAATATCGAGGCGAACTTCGTTGCCTTCGAATTCATGAGCGCAGAAAGGTACGTCATGCCCTGTCACTCCTTTACTAAGTCCTGAATAGTTCCATAGCACCTCCTTGCCTTAAAGACTTTTTTACCGGTTAGGAATTCATGGTATTTCGATTCAGATCAAGTCAGGACAACACCATTGAAATAATATTACATCAGACTACTTTTCACCTATTCATTTACCGATCATTCTGCTCGATTTCGGATATTTTTGTTAGTAACTTATCTATTTAAAATGAGTTCCAACAAGGAAGACGTGTCCACGGTTTTGGCAATAAGTGGATTTAGTTCTTAACAGAAGAAATAGAAATAGATTACGTGTCAGTTAGATCGTACTCAGCCACGTTCTTTCAACATCTATCAAAAATTCCAAATTAAAGACAGATTTGAGTTTAAAAAATAAAATCGTTGTTCAGATACCGATTACGAAGAGCTTTTAACATTAATACTGGCAGATATAAAAAAACAAACAACATGGCGTAGTGATGCTATTTCACCTGACTAGAGATTAACATGACAAAAGCATCTAGCTTTTTAGATTTATTTTTATTTCGGATGCATTGTCCAAAAAATGGGTCTTTTCCGTATCAATTTTATAAAATACAATATATTTTCTATATTCAAATCCACTAAAACGATAAACTACAGCAACAATTCACAATATCAAAAAGATTTGACAAGATGTGTCTTTGGTGAGCACAAATGCGATATGAATGATTTTGTCCACCCGAACGCGGGGAAAGTTATCCATTCGACTCGGCAAACAAAAACAGCGAACAAAACAGTTAAGCCACGCCCCAAAATAAGATGACCTAGATTATTATGTTAGCAAAACGCGATAACATGACACAGCGGACCTGGCTTAATGTAACATTTTAGATTCGATTTTGAGCATTACATTGCAATACTGTTTCCCTGAATGACTGACTGAATCTATTTTACATTACAGGAGAATGCTCGTCAGTCAAGGAGGCAGTATTGGAACGTAATGCTCAGAATCGAATCTAAAATGTTACATAACAGGCGAATGTAACAGTGTTACGCAAGCTCTGTGATAAAACAAGTTTTATTTTTACAGGGTGCAACCTCTGGACTTGTTATAGCAGTTACTTTTTTACTGTGGATCAATTTAGGAGGACCAAGACCACCAAATCCGACTTTACCTGTTTCGTTAGAAGGCTGCACCAACTCTACCATAAATGCTGTCACGTCTACTATATCTACTACTACCGAATACTTCTACCTATATAGAATATGCTACCTGTGGACATCATTAATCGGGTTTAGTGTAACCATGGTTTTCTCCTATATCATTTCTTGGTGGATTCCAGGGAAACATCCCTGGGAGTGTACAAAAAAGGTTTGGATTTCTAAAAATATATTTTTACGTGAATACGTCTATAAAGGGCCTTGGAAATCTACGATATATGCCTGGATTCGGATAAAAAGATCTATTCACAAGAATAAGACTTACGTCCAATAATAGCTAGTGTTGTTTTAATTAAATAGTTGTCAGTTATGTGTCCCTAAATTATGGTAGCTAATGGTACTCGTGCAGTTGCTGCCACTTAGGCCCAATATCTCGTTCTTGGGATCAGCTACTATCAGCTACCACGGGTAGGAATCGGTGTGCCAGGCTATCATGCTGTTGGATCAGCTTCCCCTGGGGGATTGAACCTCGAGCGCTACCAGTCGACTTCCAGCCGACTGTCAGTAAATCGGCTGTTGCACTCCGGCGAATAACTAGAGGAGTCGGTAAACGGCATACGGATTCCTAAGCAGCGGCGGTGGATGTTGACCTGTTGTCTTCCACTGGGAGCTAAGGGGCCCTTGCTGGGTTGGTCACATTCACTGGTCAACACCCATCCGACGGCCTCCACGCATGAAGTGCGAGCCTGGGTAGGACTCTGGCCTTAGGGTTAGTTTCCCCTAGGAATCAACCTTCTGGCGCTCCTGGACGGTCTGCGCACCGTGCGGCATAACCCAATCGATTGCGCACTCTGACTAAAGTCTGGAAGCAGTACTGTTTCCTATAGAGCGGGTGTGGATGCGAACCTTACGGCGACTGCTCTTGAAAAGACCATCGGCTACCCGATCCTGGGTGAACAGCCGGGCAAAGGATGCCGTGGTCCGCGATAGATTCGGTATACAGAGGACCGCGCAAGCGACCTGGAACTCGTAACCAATCGAGAGACTGGAGTAATCTGGTCGCAATTGGAAGTAAGGGCGTGAGTGTAAGCTCACTGGGTAACACTTCTGGCTATCTCGCGGTTAAGGCGTTGGTCTCTTACGGGTTTGTGGCGGAGCTTGACGGTGGACTGTTTTGTCCAAGTCTTCTGCGCTCACTCCAGGGAGATAGAACGACTAATCGTTAAAACTTCCTGAGATGACGGGCTCGCCCGTTGTAGTTGACAACTCTAGTTGTTGTCTTCCACTCTTAAAATAACCACTCAGCCACCGGATCCTGTGTTCAGAGCCGGGCAAAAGACGTCATGGTCCACGAAAGATTCAAACTGAATCACCGCTAAACATACAATAACTAGAGCTGTCAAATACAACGGACGATCCCGTCACCTCAAGATGTTTTAACGATATTAGATCGTTATATCTTACGTAAGGTGATCGTAGAAGACTTAGGACGCAAACAGTCCACTTTCTAGTGACGCCACTTGCCCGTAAGAGACCAACGTCTTACTGCGAGATAACCAGGTTAATCAACAACTGGCCGACACTCGCGCCCTTACTTCCAGTTGCAACCAGAAAACTCCGGTCTCCCGACTGGTCGAGGTCGCTTAAGCGGTCCTCTGCCTTACGTAGCAGTAATACGGTGTCGACCGAATCTATCGCGGACCACGGAATCCTTGCCGTTACCGTAAGGTTAACAACTACACCCGCTCTATAGGAAACAATACTGTTTAAAGACTCCCCCGGCTGTCGGTCGGAATGGGGGTTAACGGGCCCATGATGAGTTGGCCACGATGACCCATGTGTTCAGGGTCGGTCACACTCACGGGTCAACACCCATCCGACGGCCTCCTCGCATGGGGTGCGAGTCCTGGGTAGGACACTGGGTCAACCAGTCTCCCCTGGGAATCAAACCTCTGGCGCCCCTGGACGGTCTGCACTCCGTGCGGCGCAAGCCAATCGATTGTGGTCTCCGACTAACAGTCGGGGGAGTCTGGGAACAGTATTGTTTCCTATAGAGCGGGGGTGGTTGCGTACCTTATGGCGACTGCTCTGGAATTGACCATTGGCCATCCGATCCCGGGTAAGAGGCGGGCAAAGGACGCCTTGGTCCGCGAAGATTCGGTGCACTCCGTTTCACCGCTTCATAAGGGAGAGGACCGCGCAAGCGACCTCGAACTCGGAACCAATCGAGAGACCGGAGAAATCTGGTCACAATTGGAAGTGAGGGCGCGAGTATCTCGAGCCCGCCGGGTTTACTCCTGGCTTACTCGCGGTAAGGCGTTGGACTCTCACGGGTTGTGACGTAGCTGGACGTAGAATGTACTGTCCAAAGTCTCTACGTTCACTGCAGGGCGATAGAACGACTAATCGTTAAAACGTCCTGTGGTGACGGGCTCGCCCGTTGTAGTTGACACCGCAAGATGTCGGTCGGAATGCACAATCGATTGGTTGACCCCGCAAGGTGTGCAAACCGCCCAGGAGCGCCCGAAGGATGACTCCTATGGGAAACTGGCCTGCAGGCCAGAGTCCCACCCGGGCTCGCACTTCTGAGTGAAGGCTGCCGGATGGGTGTTGAGCCGTGCGTTTGGTCGACCCTACCCATGAGTCAGATGATCAAGCATGCTTGTCAAGCATCGCGTCGCGTGCTAGGAAAGTATCGTAAATCGCAGGAAATATGCATATTTTTTTTTATTTACCAAAAATGCCTAATTTTGTAGTTGTATACCTGGGAGTCACGTCATTCATCAATCAATTACATCTAAGTAACGTGACTCCCTGGTATAAACTACAAAATTAGGCATTTTTCGTAAATATAAAAAAAATATATTTGCATATTTCCTGCGGTTTACGATCCCCTCCCAGCCCTCGACGCGAAGCTTGACAAGCATGCTTGATCGTCTAGAGAGCCCTTTAGTCGCCAAACTGCAAGTCCGAAACTTTATTATTCGATTTAAACATTGCAGGCGTCAAGTGATGGACGAGAAACCAAGGAAAACTTACTCAACCCAGATTTATTTAGTCCATTTCTAGCATCGAAAATACGACGAATGAATGAAAAAGTCTTCAACGATAAAAAAAGAAAGGTATACTGCATTATATTTAATTTTATCTTTGTCATTATTTCACAATATAAAAACAGCACAATCGTTTGCTAGGATTCTGAACTTGAAATCTGACGAAAATCTAAAAATAACTGTTAATAAAATTGACAATAGGCACGACCAAACATTATTTTATATAAAAATCAAGCTAAAATTACGAAAGTAACAGCGAAAGAATTATGTCGGTATCAAAAAGAATTGAGTTTTTACATTGCTGAGCGAAATTAAATATTTTTCAATACTTTGCTGTCAATTTTCTTCGTTAGGACAATTATTTAATGACAAATGTACATTATTATTCCTAAACTTTCCTATCATTTTTGCGTAGTTAGGCGTAAGATATTTTTTATGGATATAATAGAAATGTTGCTTATAATTCACCTATTTTAGGTATAATAACAAGCTCCCAGTATCCAAGATCGAATAAAATTCCTCGTTTCGGTGTTTTTAAAGAATAAGTTTCTTCCAAATAAGAGGTTAATTAATAATATGTACGTAGATATTGCTATTGTTGCGACTTCGCTACAACAAATTATGCACCCCAGAGACCATATTAATTTTTTTATTTATTTATTTATTTATTTATATTTCACACACATTTAAAATACTAGGTTAATAAGATTGAAATCTACCTTACTGGAGTGATGCCCGTAATAAAGTAGACTTTTATGTACCTTTTCAAATTTTTTTTTTAGTTGGTAAGTGTTACATAATGTAGCATTGCTTAATGTGGTAGCTCTATATTTACACAAATATCACATATACAATTTTATTTAAATGCCTTTCAGCATACACTTCCAGACCCCAGTAACCTCGCTCGTTGGAGCTATGCCGAGGATAGTTCATGTCCCCTTTGTAGCAACACCCCTTGCACAGCTAGACATATTCTAACTGGCTGCAAGGTGGCCTTGGATCAAGGACGGTACACTTACCGCCACGACAAAGTCCTTGCTGTTATTCGCGAGGTACTTAGCCTCTCAGTGGCTCGTGCCAACAAGGGTTTGACAGTATCCTCCAAACCCCCAATACAGTTTGTGCGGGTTGGCTCTAAAGGCAAAAAACATCTCACTGTAAAACCTTTCTCAGTAATCGAGAAAGCTTCAGATTGGATTATGGAGGTCGATTCGGTCTCTAAGCAGTATAAATTCCCTGAAAGTCTCGGATGCACAGCCCTGCGTCCAGATATAACTCTTTACTGTCTATCTCGGAAGATGGTCCTTATCGTAGAGTTAACTGTTCCATGGGAATGAAATATCCTAAAAGACCACGAGTACAAATTAAATAAATACCATGACCTTGCAAATGCTGTCACCCGAAACGGCTTCACTGTTCACCTTCACGCGGTGGAAGTAGGCGCTCGTGGCCTGCCAGCTAAATCTTTGTTTCACCTTTTTAAAGATCTTGGTCTCTCCAGGAAAATAATCAACTCCTTTCTAGAAAAATTATCTAAAACCGCGATTTCTGCATCCCAAATTCTATGGCTTCGAAGGGGGAGTGAATGGGTGGTAAGGTGACGCTTACATGTGGCAAGACAGCTGTCCTAAACCTACCACCGCCGGTCGTAAGTCCGGAATCCACCCTTCACCTCCCAGAAGTGTAATAATTATATATGATGGGCCCGATTTTTGGTCGGTGAATTCAATGGTAGCTCCGTTTGTATTTTATTTAGATTTTAGTAACATAATTTACATAACAATATATACACATACACATATATACATATACATCTACACATATACATACATATAAATACATATATACATTTATACAATATATTTCCGTCATAAATTTCTTCCTCGTATGGTATCTAACCTCACTTTTAATTCTGAATTTATTCTATTGTGTAGTCGGACAGCTACAAAAGAAAAATGTCGTTTTCGAATTTGAGACATCATGTTGCATGACTGTAACTGCGCGTGTTCTGATATTGTGAGATTTAATCTTATGCCGCTCTATGTGGGTGTAAATGTGCACGACTGGCCTGAAAAATAATGTCGTCATTCGCGATGATGTAATACGGACATCGCGGGCAGGATTGTTGCCAGCACAATAAAAAAACATGTAAACAGAGCGAAAGAAACCGCTCGCACATACAGTTATAATTAAACAGTCCCTACTAACAATAAAGTTCCCAAATTAAAAAAAATAATAACCACCTGGCAGAAATCACCCTCATTGGGTGGATTGCCAAAAGGAAAAAAGAAGAAGAAAGATAATTAAACAGTCATTCGGAGCAGACACTGCATTTTAATATCGCTGCACCGCGCGCGCCCGTGTGCCGCCATCAGCCGCGGGGCGTGGCCTCGCGAAACGATCTAAGGGGCTCTCAGGGATTAGGATATAATAAAGCGTAGGATTATTTGAATACGTTCTCTGGGTTGCACAATTTGTTGTGGCGAAGTCACCACTATACCCTCAATCAGAGAACGCAAGTTTTCGCTTAATAAACTCAATTCACAAAGTAAAAACGTGAGACTATCACGTCGGGGTCACCATTTGTGGGACTAGGCCCTGTGGACCTAATTACATTGTTATAAGGGGCTGTCTATACGATCAAGCATACTTGTCAAGCATCGCGTCGCGGGCTGGAAAGCAATCGTAAACCGCAGGATATATGTTTTTTTTATATTTACCAAAACCGCCTAATTTTGTAGTTTATACCAGGGAATCACGTCATTCATCAATCAATTACGTCTAATTAACCTGACTCCCTGGTATACAACCACAAAATTAGGCATTTTTGGTAAATATAAAAAAATATATTTCCTGTGGTTTACGATCCCCTCCCAGCACGCAACGCGATGCTTGACAAGCATGCTTGATCGTCTAGAGAGCCCCTTATAATAATGTCATTAGGTCCATAGGGCCTAACCTACAAATGGTGACCCCGACGTAATAGTCACAAGTTTTTACTTGATGAATTGAGTTTATTAAGCGAAAACTTGCGTTCTCTGGTGGAGGGTACTGTGGCGACTTCGCCACAACAAATTGTGCACCCCAGAGACCATATTCAAATAATCCTACCCTTTATTACATCGTAATCCTACACTTTATTATTTCGGATTTATATTTCCTAAATGCAATCCTACTTCTCATTTTGGCTTTCTCAATGATTTTGATTAATTTAATTGTAGGTAATCCACAAAGTTGCAGTGTTCTATTAAAAGATATTTATATGTCTTTTCAGGAGGAAACAATACCGCTCACACGTTTCGACTGATTATAATATCATAAGTATTTATTATAAATATATTAATAAATATTTCTAACATTTCCATATTTTTTATTTAACCCGACAAATGAAAGGAGTCCTTTTGGGGATGCAAGTTTTAATACACTGTAATGACAGGCGTCCACTTGGTCCAGTGATGACGACACGATGGAGGCCGTGTGCAAATTTGTAATTTGTCACCATTATTATCTTAATTGATTTACGAGATAAGGTTATAATGTTTTATATGTCAAATTTCAATGCGATCATTTTACAGTTCTTCTTTTTATGATCCATATAGTGGTTTACAAGTTATGGTCGTTTTTATCAAGGTCGTCGATTTTGCGCGCGAAAAGGTCGCGCGCGAATGGGACAGCTGAATTTTTACTCCGCGAGGAGAGGGGTTAATATTGATACAATATTATGTTTATAAGGTTTCACTGTTTTGGCCATACATCACTTTAAGCATAACTCTATTTTCCCTTAAGAGTAAGGGTATGTCACAGGAAAATGGCGAAAGCAGAATTTTGACATCGTACTGAAAAATCAAATTCGATCAAAAACACTATGAGTGCTTAGGATTCGTAAACAATATAATCCTTCTGAACAAACTGAAGACCTGTGGTATTATTGTGTTAGAAATTACGCAATTTTGCCTCCGTACTATTCAAAGTTTCTAACGTTTTTGAGCCAAGCTAGCTTCTATTAGGTAGAATTGAAAACTTCGTTTTTTTGTGATATTGATCATTTATTTCGAAGCAAATTGGAAAGTGTCCTTGGAGGCTATCCACGATTTCAGCCATTTTTCAATATCCTCGAAAGACTGGAGCGCTGCTCGGAAAGGCCATGGGTCATTGGCCGGAAGAAATAGTAGTCGGATGGCGCAATATCTGGGGAGTACGGCGGGTGAGGTAGGATGTCCCAGCGAAGCGTTTCCTGTGATCGAGCATGGTCATGCTGGAAAATTACCTTGTCGTGCCTTTTAGCGTATTTCGGCAGTTTTATCTTCACAGCATCGCTCAAATTCTTGATCTGAGCTCGATAGCGATCGCCCGTGATGGTTTCTGCCGGTTTCAGCAGCTCGTAATAGATGACACCCTTTTGGTCCCACCAAATGCAAATCTTGGATCGGTGGATGTATCTCTTCAGCGTGGCTGTTGAGGTCGATGGAAGTGATTCACCGGGTTACGAGCGATATTTTTTTGCGTTTAGGGTTCTCGTAAAAGATCTACTTTTCGTCGACGGTGATTATTCGGTGGAGAAAACCTTTTAATTTTTGATGGCGAATGAACATTTCACAAGTCATGAAACGACTTTCGATGTCTCTTGGTTTCAAATCGTGAGGAACCCAATGCCCTTCCTTTTGAATGACTCCCATGGATTTCAAACGTCTCGAAACGGTTGAGGGATGAACATCAAGTACTTATTTATCTTTTCCAGCGTCAGACTCAAATTTTCATTGAGCTTGGACTCCAATTCGGCTTCTGCTCTATGCGCTGTTTGTCTTGCACGTCAAAATCACTACTTTTGAATCGGAGAAACCAAGTCTCAACAGTCCTTTCTGTCGGAGTAAATTCCCCGTAAGCCTTAAGCAGCAATCTATGGCATTCTGCGGCAGTTTTCTTAAGATGAAAGCAGAAAAGCATTGCTACCCGCAAATAACGTTTTGTCGGCTCAAATTTCGATAACTTCGAAGCTAATAAAATTACCGTTTTGACACTTCAACGAAATGACACAGACTGATAATTGAACCCTAATGATGACGCTTTTACATGAAGTATTTTGCAACTTGGTAAATGACTAGAAATATAAGATACGGTATTTCCTAGGAATTCGAAGGTTTCAATGCAAGGTCCTAATATTTTTGAGAAGAAATCTATACTAATATTATAAAGAGGTAAAGTTAGTGAGGTTTTAGGAAGTAATCTCTGGACCTACTAATCCGATTTTGAAAATTCTTTTACGAATAGAACGCCACGTTATTTCTGAGTGTCATAGGCTGTATAATAATTCGAAAAATTAAAAGACTTTTTCGTGGTAGTCGGATTTGCAAAGTAAGTCGGAGAAAAAACGGTCGAACGAAAACGTTTCTAACTAACGCTGCCTTAACGATGAGAGATATATGATTAAATTCTAGAGAAAAGTTGTAGAGCTTAGTAATGCATACAAAAAAGTCAGGGACAGCATATGTCTAAATTTTATATTTAACCCCTCAAATGTGAGGCGTCCCTTAAGGGATGCCTTGGCAAAATGTATACAAAACGTATATAAATTTATATAAATATAAATATAAATGTAAATGTGCGCCGCTTTATAGTAATCCGCTCTATAGTAATGATATAGCTCTATAGTAAACCCCGCTCTATGGAAATGTAAATGTAAATGTAAATATAAATTTATATACATTTTGCCGTAGGCAACCCGAGCTAATCGCCATTCATTTGAGGGGTTAAGTCACAAAAAGTAGTATTTTATATTAAAAAAATAATTTAAATCATTAGGTCATGTTTATTGGCTATACTATCAACAATTATGAATTCATATCAAAAGAAGTAAATTTATCGTCTTAAGTGTTTAAAACAATAGACTTTTCCCTTTTACTGCATATAATTACCGTTTTACTGCATAATGGTTAAGAGACTCACAAATAAGACACTCACAAGAAGACACTCACAAATAACGGCAATATAGTCAAATTGGCATGCAAATACATACATACATATGCAGTAAAAATATAACCCTTCTTTCGGCAGTCAGGAAATAAATCGTAGCACTCAGTACTAACCGAATCACACTTATAATTTTATCACAAGTAAAAAGTTTTACCGCCCAAAGAAGTGGGCACGGGTCAGCTACATAGTTATTAATACGGTCACCAGCATCTTTAATGGTTTCGATATTCATATTGATTTTTTCCCCATTGGCCATAATGTCTCAGTCCTGGCGATCTGGGTGGCTTCCGATTGGTTAGTTCATTGGCCCTTGGGAGTTAATGGGCCCTTGCTGTGTTGGCCAAGAAGACCCATTCTGTTCAGGGTTGGTCACACTCACGGGTTAACACCTATCCGACGGCATCCACGCATGTAGTGCGAGCCTGGGTAGGACTCTGGCCCTACGGTCAGTTTCCCCTGGGAATCAACCTTCTGGCGCTCCTGGACGGTCTGCTCACCGTGCGGCTTAAGCCAATCGATTGCGCACTCTGACTAACAGTTAAGAGTTTCAAGGCGATAGGTGAGGGCAGCAAACCCCGCCCACCGCCCGGGCAGTTATAACGACGAGGGTCGTCTTGTCTGCCCGGGATGTCATGCTACGACAACCCTGCGCGTACCAGAAGGGTAAAACGCGCAGGGGGTTAAATAGGTAAACCACCCCCCCCCGTACCGCCCCGAGAACCCATTTATTCGAAAAATAAAAGGTATTTACAAAGAAAAAATAAATATTTACAAAATATTACAAAATCTACCGAAAAAAAAACAACAATAGCGTAAATTTAGGAGCCGGTAAGCGGGGTAGAGGACGCTCTAGAACAATGAAGGTGAAGGCGCACTGTCCGTGGGCAGGTCTCGGAGCAGCCATGGGGGGGAGGAATCCCTGGATCCTGCAAAGAACGAAACGCCCCTCGGGGCGGTAAAGAGACGGACACAAAGACGGGCACTTCGGGCTGGAAGTAGCCGCCGAATCACGCCACCAAGTAAGAGGGTATCCCCTGGGGGGTATCCCGAAGCCTCATGCTTTCCCAAGAAGCCACCCCACTCTGACTAACAGTCGGGGGAGTCTGGAAGCAGTACTGTTTCCTATAGAGCGGGGTTGGTTGCGGACCTTACGGCGACTTCTCTTGAAACGACCATCGGCTACCCGATCCTGGGTGAACAGCCGGGCAAAAGATGCCGTGGTCCGGGATAGATTCGGTGTACACCGTTTCACCGCTTCGTTAAGGAGAGGACCGCTCAAGCGACCTCGAACTCGTAACCAACCGAGAGACTGGAGTCATCTGGTCGCAATTGGAAGTAAGGGCGTGAGTGTAAGCCCGCCGGGTAACACTCCTGGCTATCTCGCGGTTAAGGCGTTGGCCTCTTACGGGTTTGTGGCGGAGCTAGACGGTGGACTGTTTTGTCCAAGTCTTCTGAGCTCACTCTAGGAAGATAGAACGACTAATCGTTAAAACTTCCTGAGGTGACGGGCTTGCCCGCTGTAGTCGACAACCCTAGTTGGCTAGTTCATTGATTAGGCACCGTCTTTTCCTAGGGATCCTTGCATTTGACGAGAATTCCTTTGTGTACTACATTTTGTAAATCCTAATTATTATATTTTTTACAGAAACTTCAGTATTTGATACGTATGCCTTAATCTTAAGTATTTCTGTGAACTTGTATGTCTAGCTTATCTCTATCTATGATTTGAGTAAACTTGCGGCCATATTGGTTATATATTAGAAATTACTACTGAGGGTTACTTACAGGAAACATCCCCGCCATGACTCTGACCTGCTGTTCAGCGAAGCAAGTGTTTTGAATATTCGTCAGTTATTCGTGAAACAATGCCTAATATATTTTTACAAGACTTTAGAAGAACGTTCCCGAAGTCAGCAGCAAAGACCAACTAGAATGGCTGAAGGGACGAACTATGTAATTCCTCACGTACATACAACCTTAGCCCAAAGACAATTGTATTTCATCGCCCCAATTTTTTTTAATACTTTAGAAGAGTCAGAAAAAATGTTCAAAATGTACACCTATTTAAGACAAAAGTAAAAAAATGGCTCCTTTACGATGTAGGTGGTGCATTGTAAGGTCCCGGGTTCGATTCCCGGCTGGGTCACCACTTTCCGTTGGGATAAAGTTAACGGAATTGCATTTTCAATTCTGTCGATCGAATGCAATAACAAGACACACACCTACAGACATGTTACACGCACACGTACATATAACACGTCATAGTAGGGTTGATTGTAAGAGATTGTTATATGACTATAAACCCGCCCATTGTGACATTTTCACAATAAAGAGTATAAACAAACAAACACACAAACAAACACACAAACAAACAAAGGCTGAAATGGAATTTGCTTCATACAATAATTTAAAATATGTGTGTATGTAGATGGATGTATATGTGTGTATATCATATAT
Source organism: Micropterix aruncella (assembly GCA_944548615.1). Taxonomy (NCBI): domain Eukaryota; kingdom Metazoa; phylum Arthropoda; class Insecta; order Lepidoptera; family Micropterigidae; genus Micropterix; species Micropterix aruncella. The sequence continues at coordinate 13,629,139 of OX155972.1, read as the reverse complement.
GTATGTATGTATTTTCGAATGTGTATATGTGTATGTAACTAACCCTTTATCATGTATGTATTAATATGTTTACTATTGCTCTAGATCTGACGTCTGCAATTGTCAAACCATTGAAAGGACTAGGGAATATAAGTATCTGGGTGTCACTATGGATGCAACATTGACATGGAAGCAACATGTAAGCAACCTAGCCACAAGAACAAGGAAACTCGCCTACGTGTTTAGAGAGCTTCGAAATATTCTACCAAAGCCCCTTCTCAAAACTGTGTATATGGCGTTGTGCCAAAGCCTGTGGTCCTATGGCACAATCGCATGGGGTGCACAAGTGCTCCTTCCTTTGATCAATGCGCAGAAGCTGATTCTAAAGGTCATCAATAAAAAAACCCCTAGATACCCCTAAGCGAAACTCTTTACAGAATATGGAGTACTTGATGTGAGGCAATTATTCATAAAACAATTACTAATTGAGTTTCACAGAATCAAGGATCAGCAGACAAGAAGCCAACAAACTAAAAACACAAGGCAAGCTACTGGGTCGAATTATAATATTCCGATTGTAAAGTCCTCATTTGCCCAAAGGCATTTTTACTTCCTTGCGCCGAGATTTTATAATAATTTAAATGAGAGTTATAAGAATGCAAACAACTTAAATTCATTTATAACACTTATTAAGAAGTACCTGCTTGAAAGGGGTCCAATGTATGCGGAGTCTCAATTGCTCTCGCTAATAATTTAAGTTGTTTTATTAAATTATATATTACTAACTAATATCAAATCTCGTGTATTATTTGCTATGTATATATGTGTAGGTATGTATATATATATTTATGTATGTGTGTATGTATGAGTATGTATATATGTATATATTCTTATGTATTATGCAACTCAACTTAAGTTCATAATATCAAAAGAGTCAGCTCGTCGATACAATTAAACAAAAATCAGCATCCCTAGATACGGGTCTCTGACCTAGTTAGGAATGCGGATAAACATTTTCACCATAGGATGTGCTCAATCTCTCCCAACTCAACCATATTATGTAAATGGTGTTTATATGACATTATATGAAGTTATTGTAAATTAATAAATAAATAAAAATAGAAATAAAATTTAATGCATTATCTTAGTGTTAGTAATGAAAGTAGTCTATTAGTCACATAACGACAGTACTACTCAAAAAACAAAGGCAGTGTATTTCGTACGCCCAGATACAGATACAGGCTGTTCGGTCTAGTTGGGCATTCGTCTAAAATGATCGTATGTGTTGTGTTCATTTCCTATTGCTTATATAAATAGTTACAAATTATATCTGTACGATCACACTGTTAACTTTTTACCTGGATGTAACAAATAAATAACTATATATATATATATATATATATATATATATATATATATATATATATATATATATATATATATATATATATATATATATATATATATATATATATATACTATATATATATATATATATATAAATATATATATATATATATATATATATATATATATTATATATATATATATATATATATATATATATATATATATATATATATATATATATATATATATATATATAAATATATATATATATATATATATAAATATATATATATATATATATATATATATATATAATATATATATATATATATATATATAATATATATATATATATATATATATATATATATATATATATATATATATATATATATATATATATATATATATATATATATATTATATATATATATATATATATTGTAACCTATATTTTTCTTGACTTATATATAGTCGTGGAAAATATTTGAAAGATATAGGGTTACAGGTTTTTGTGTTATGAAAAGAGAGAAAGAGCTATAAATGATCAATTGCCATCAAGGGCCTTTATTATTCCGTTAATATTATCTATATTATTGGCTTCTCACCTAAAATTATAAATTATTAATCAACAACATTCCAAAAATACAAGTACGAAGAATAATAAAAATCATATAATCAATAGTCAAAGGTGTGGAAAAAATTATCGAATAGTCAGCAATGTGATATTATACAAGTAGCAATGCAGACTTCATCTCCGGGTCGGCCCCTAGCTTGAACTATAATACGATATATTGAGCCCCGCCGATATTCGCGGTCGGCTTGGGACGGTTGGTATCACTGAGGATCGGGCAAGGTTGGACAGCCTGGATCACGCGAATGGCTTCGGGATCGTTCGATCGTCTTCGGCGGGACGGCTGGTAGCGACGGCGGGCCGGTGTCGAGCAGGTAGGCTGGTGGTACGATGCGCCGGCTATCGTACGGTAGTATTGTCGGCCGCGCGATCGTACAATTCTCCCTGACGACTGTCTGGAGATACTGTCGCGGCTGATGTGGAGTTGTGGCCGAAGGGTCACCCGACTGCCGTTCCTGCTTGAGGGCGGTTCGTGGAGAATATGGGCGGCGCTTCAGGCTTCACCGCAAATAGGGCGACTGATAATCGCGCCTGCAAAAGTCCCGGAGAAAAGATTGAGGTCCTATCTATAAGTTCTGGACTTCTCCGGGACTTTGTCTGGCTCGCACGATCTCTCGAGTTCGAATGGAAGGAGTTCTAGCAAGGGCGGTCGATTTCGAGAATATTCCGCCTAGATGAGGGTTTGCCTATCGGATTTTTCTCGCGTACATCTCAACGCTAATTTCCAGAATTATTAATAGCGCTTAATATTGCGTGTATGTATTTTATTAAAATAAAGGAATTTTACCACTACTGAAAACATATCTTATTTATCCCGGTTATTCCCTGTATTCATTAATATTTGATAACCAACGATAGAAGGCAGCGGCTCCCTCCTGTATCATGCTGAAATT
>OX155972.1:13595703-13626083 GCA_944548615.1 Micropterix aruncella | reverse complement strand
ATATATATATATATATATATATATATATATATATATATATATATATATATATATATATATATATATTTATATATATATATATATATATATATATATATATATATATATATATATATATATATATATATATATATATATATATATATATATATATATATATATATATATATATATATATATATATATATATATATATATATATATATGCTGTTTATATGTACATACATTAGGAATGATAATTGAGATATGATAAAACAATCCTATATGGTATTATTTTTTTAGCTTGTTCACAATACTTTCCTTCTGCGGTAAAGTAAAATACAGTAATAATGCAATACTATCAAAAAGTGTCATTCGTAATTAAGTAGGTAAATGATCGATAATGCATTGATCAGCGATAAATTATAAGTAATCAATTGATTACTATTATTTACATCAGTCATAATGACACATTATTTTTATCTAAATAAAATAATACAAATTTTCGATAATATAAATCAGTCAGTATATATATATAGATAGTAAAGGAGATATAAGATTTTGGGTAGAACAAATCTTGCAATGACGGGGAATATTTTTTTTAGTTCGTTGTAGGTATCTTTTTGACATACCTACTAAAAGTCTACAAAAATCTAACTTTAAAAAATGCAATTTCAGCCGCCATATTAAAAAAAAAACAAACAGTTTTAATGGTATCACATGACGGAAAACTCAAGCCGATATATAATATTTTGTTTTAAAAAAATAAAAATAAATAACGAAAAAGTGGTTAAAAAACTGTAAACTTATGCAGAGGGGAAATCATATTTTTTATAATCGAAATGCGTTTAAAACTACAAATGCAAGTGTATTTCATCAATCTATCAGCAAACGAGCTTCATGGATATTGAGCCACCATGTACATATGCTATTATTATTGCTATGAGTAATCTCACTGATGTCTATAAATATAAAATACCGATTTTAGAAAGTCTAGGGATATAACGGATTTTCTTACATTATTTATTTTTTTTGAAGATCACAGTCCATTGGATTCTTAGTGCGTTAAGCTACATAATATTTTCAGTGGGTTAGTAGACAGTCAACAGAAGGTAACTGCAAATGTAGCTAAGTTAATTGGACTTCGAATCCGATCCAAACTGACTGGAAAAGTTTTAACTCTGTCAGCATGTTTAAAAGGGTTCAAGCTGTCACAATAAAGATATTAAGAAAAGGTATTATCAATCGATGGAGGTATTTAACATATTGAATTGTAATCCTCAACCAGAGAATGTTGATATATTTGTCTGTAAATCCTGATCTGCCAAAATTAAAGGAGAACTTCAATTATGAATTATGTATGTGTCTCTCTTTGATCCAGAAACTCAGTTATTGAGAAAAAGTGGCAAATCATGATTGTCTAGAACTTTGGATGACATAGCAATTTTATAGAGTTGTCAACTACAACGGGCGAACCCGTCACCTGAGGAAATTTTAACGATTAGTCGTTCTATCTCCCGTGAAGTGAACGCAGAAGACTTAGACAAAACATTCCACCGTCAAGCTCCGCCACATGCCCGTAAGAGGCCAACGCCTTATCCGCGAGATAACCAGGTGTGTTACCCAGCGGGCTTACACTCACGCCCTTACTTTCAATCTCTCGACTGGTTACGAGTTCGAGGTCGTTTTACAGGAGAAATTTAAATTTTATAAGTGGAGTCCACTCTTAGATAAGATATACGTTTTTCATATTTATAGCTAAAGTAAAAATAAACCATGAGATACCAAAAAAATTTTTTTTTCATATATGTTTAACGCTTTTTAAAATAATGGAATCTAATCGAACACATTTTCGCATTGTAAATTTACGTCATTTTTTTTACACATTAATGGAGAGTTGAATTGTTTACAAGTCGTTAGTTTGAAGTTGTCAATAAGATCATTAACCCCTCGCGGCCCGCGGTTTGAATTTTAATGTGTGCCTTACGGCCCGTAAGAAATTCGCGAGTCTCAAAAAAAAGATGGCGTTTCAGAAAAAAAACGATTACTCCGAAACTGTCACACCGATCGTCTAAAAAAGACCTGTTTTATGTTCCTATTGAAATTTGCTATTAGACATTTGTAACGTCGTTATGTAAAGCAATAAAGATTATTCATAATTATTAGTCGATTAAATAATCCATAATTAGCGGTCGGCCTCGCCTGGCCATTTCGGGCCGTCTGGGGTTCGACGGTAAATATCAATTCTGGACGTTTCGGGCCGTCTGGTACGCGAGGGGTTAAATCCAGACATGGCTGCAAATATTATCCATTTGTTAATGACTAGGTTTAATTATATTTGCTTATTTTATGAGTTTATGAATAAGGTAAATTTCAAATGTAGCGTTATAGTAAATGGAGAAGTATATTGTAAGATAAAATATATTACTATTAATTATGTACTTTTTACTGCTACTAATCATAAGTTTATTTTTGCATTAGAAGTTGTTATAGATTTTTTTTTATTTTTTTATTTTCGAACATTATTATAGATTTTCCTTCGTATATATAGTTAAAAACATATTTATTAATTGATCTTCTATAATGGTTGGGATCTGCTTTGCCTTAATAAAAATAAACAAGTGATAAAAAGAGGAAATTGTTTTTTTTAGTGTATTGAAAAACGTATCTAATCTAACACACACAAACTTAACGTACGTTTTACGGCTTTGCAAGAGCGAAAAAGGCTCCCTTCCGAGTTGACGCGACTAAAAATTTTGATATTTTTGCATTTCCACGCGCCCGCGCGCTTTCGATATATACATAAAGATGTATAGGTATACCGCGGCGACAAGATAATACGTCCCACCGTTGGCAGTGGCCAAATACAAATGACGATTTCGGCTTCGCGCGTCGTCTAATATAGTCGATTTGTCTTTTCAATTATAATATAATAAATTATCAAATGAACAGTTTTTTATAAAGTAAAAATTAGATTGCAATAATAAAATAACTTAATTAATAACTTAATTATTATAGATTTTCCTTCGTATATATAGTTAAAAATCATAACAACCTATTTATTAATTGATCTTCTATAATGGTTGGGATCTGCTTTGCCTTAATAAAAATAAACAAGTGATAAAAAGAGGAAATCGTTTTTTTTGTGTATTGATAAACGTATCTAATCTAATACACAAACTTAACATACGTTTTACGGCTTTGCAAGAGCGAATAAGGCTTCCTTCCGAGTTGACGCGACTAAAAATTTTGATATTTTTGCATTTCCACACGCCCGCGCGCTTTCGATATACATAAAGATGTATAGGTATATCGCGGCGACAAGATAATACGTCCCACCGTTGGCAGTGGCCAATTACAAATGACGATTTCGGCTTCGCGCGTCGTCTAATATAGTCGATTTGTCTTTTCAATTATAATATAATAAATTATCAAATGAATAGTTTTTTATAAAGTAAAAATTAGATTACAATAATAAAATAACTTAAGATCACTATCTTATTATTTTATCACTCAAAAGTATCTTTAATAAATAGAAAAATAAATATGTTTGGCCATATCATTTCTGAAAATTACGTAATTTCGAACATTTTTTTCTTATATTCTTTGTATGGAAGTTCCAAAAACTGTCTTAGTACTATGCAAATAAACCATACGCCGGTGTAAATAGTATTTTTTTATTATTGAGAATCATTCCTAGGTTTTTCAAAAACTGAAGAAAAATTTCGCTCGTTATTATTTTTTTGGAAAACAGTATCAGAATAAAGATAATTTACATTTAATATGGAAATAATTTACCTATTTCGTTTTGGCAAAATGATAAATTAAATGATCGGGTTTTTAAAATCCGGCATAATTGTATTAAAATTCTTTTTTGTGTTCTCACAACCAGGCCACAAAAAGTATGCATCATATAGGTTTTGGCCGCCACGGCCGGCACGGCCTCATAAGAATAATTATAATATTTCAATTATAATAGTTCATCATTGCTATTCACTACTATACAGGAATATTATATCTGTCTCCCATAATGGTTATAGTGTGGTTCATGGGCTTTGCTCATCACCAAGAATCTATACATAGACCTGCAGAGTTTTAGATTCAGTACCTATTGACATCTGAATCGAATGTAACTATTATATATGGTAATTTTATTAAACTTAAAAAAACACATTTCTGTAATTGTAAATAGGATAGATACGAATTTACCGCGTGAAATGTGTAGCACCCGACGTTTCGGTGACGTTGTACAAATGAAACGGCCCCTAGCCACGCGACTGACTGAACACATCAAAGCTGTTAAAAACGTTCAGCGAGAAAAATCGGCGATCTGCGAACAATTATTGGATAGCGGAAGTAACCACTAGATGCAGTTTCAAAATCCCATTGTGCTATCCAGGAAAAAATCTACTTTCCTCGCTTGATCCGGGAAGCCATTGACATAAGAAGAACCCCGAACTTCAATAGAGACGACTCTTACAATAGGACGTAAGACAGGACAGGTGTTGTGTGCAAGACGGTTTTTCGAAATTCGCGCCTCCTAGCCCGGCCCCCCACCACAGTTATAACCTACGCAGTGGCGGCGGCAGTATGCGGCCTACCCGCAAAACAACGGATTGACAGCTCTTTCAGTCTACCCTGGATAACGGCGGCTGCAACGTCACCGAAACGTCGGGTGCTACAAATTTCACGCGGTAAATTCGTTTCTATCCTATTTATAATGTCAAACAACCGCGATAGTCTTCGATTAACACATTTCTGTTTTATTATAGTCTTATTTATTTTAATAAGGCAAAGCAAACCCAAAGCATTATAGATGATCGATTAATAATGATGATTTTAAATACTATGTGATGAAGGTGACATATCGAAATAATTCAAATTTCGAATGCTACCAACATTTAAAATATGATACAATAAGGCTGAGTTTGTTATCAACGAGCCATTAAATCGAAATAAAAATAAAAAAACTCCATATGCTTAATGAAATGAAAGAAGAATCTTCAATCTTAATTTCTGGCAGAGAAGTTTATAAAAATGCTGTATATTGTTATCAAAATACGGTAAACCAGTATAAAATTATATAATAATCAAAAATATGTAAAGAAACATTGTAGAAAACAGTATAATATTTTTATATTTGATAAGTTTTGTAAAGAAATCCTTTTATAGGATGATATTTTTATTTAAAATAAAATTAGTAAAAGCTACTTAAAAAGCAGCGAAGGAAATCCCAGCTTGGATCGGGAAATGCTAATATTTGAATGAGATATACTTACGGATGTGCACGACTTTCGACGGATTATCCTAAGGGAAACTAGCCCTAAGGCCAGAGTCCTAGCCGGGCTCGCGCTTCATGCGTGGAGGTCGCCGGTTGGATGTTGACCCGTGAGTACGACTGATCCTGAACAAATTGGTCTTCGTGGCCAACGTGCCAGAGTTTGGCGACTGCTTAAGGGCAGGAAGTTTTGTAGCCTCTTTTAAGGCTATGAAAACTGGCATAAAGTTTCTTGCTGACCATCGTTACTTGAACATGCCAAAACAGATTTTTGACAAAAATTATAACTAAGTTCTTCACAATATTTGAAAAAGGAATGATGGTGTTGTTTAGATTTAGATGTGGAAAATTGTACTTAGCAAGAGAATTTAGAAGTTTGTGCTACCTATAATGATCGCTTGCGACTTATTACCAGAATTGGCCGGATTTCTCTGTCGGCTCACGGTCTCGAGGTCGCTTGCGCGGCCTATACCTGACGTAAGCCGTTATTCAGAATATTTTGCGGAACGAAGCGCCCTTCGCCCGCCATCGAGTGGCAAACGGTTCGATTCAAGGGTTGAAGACGTCAGGTAGACAATTGTCATAGGAAATATATATCTCCAGACTCCTCTGCTTACTAGCCGGTTGGGCATTCAAAACTTAGCAAACCGGATAACTAAAGATGTCAACTACAACCGCCAAACCTGTCACCTCAGGAAGTTTTAACTATATTAGATCATTCTGTGTCCCGTGAGGTGAGCGCAGAAGACTTGGGACGACAAACAATCCACTGTGTTGTAACGCCACCTGCCCGTCAGAGGCCCACGTCTTCCGACGTGGCACTGGGAAAGGTACCCAGCGGGCACACCCGCCCTCTGACTACCAGTTAAGAACGATATCTCCGTCTGTAATTAACCTTCAGGATACCTTCTGACTGGCTACAGGATCGAGGTCGCTTACGCGGTCCTCTAGCTCCACGTAGCGGTGATACGGTATCTACCGAATCTATCGCGGACCCCGGAATCCTTTGCCCGCTTATTCACCCGGAATCGGGTAGCCGAATGATCTTTTCAAAAGCATTTGCCGTAAGGTTGACAACCACCCCCGCTTTATAGAAAAGAATACTGTTTTCAGACTCATCCGGCTGTTATTCGGAATGCACAATTGATTGGCTGACGCCGCACGATGCGTAAACCGTCCTGGAACGCCCGGAGATTGACTCCTAGGGGAGACTGGCCCGCAGGCCAACCGTGGCTCGCACTTCTACGTGGAGGCCGCCGGATAGGTGTTGACCGATGCGTTTGACCGACCCTATACAGCTGGGTCTTAGTGGCCAAACTGCGACAGGGCTCATTTGCTCTCAAACCGGATAGTGCAGCAACCGCCTAGTTCCGCCCGAAATGTAAATTATCCGCCCGTACCTAGTTTCACCCGAATTGAATTGGATTGAATTGAATTGAATTGAAATATTTCCCCGAATCCTTGATCTTCTGATCCCAACTGCCCCCGACTGCAGAATTACAGCCATGGCAGAAGTTCAAAGCGACCCTGACAGACAGTTAGCCCCTCTACGAAGAACTACGCTATGGAAGATGAACTTTTAGTAAAGCAGGTCAAATGTCATGGACTTTGTTCATCGCCATCCACGCTGCACGAAACCATTAGGAATCAGACAGACATGCAATCAGATATGATTTTTGTTCTATATTTATAAATGTAATAGGTAGGAATGTTTTATAAGTTGGCAATAGGTTCGCGTGGCAATGGCTTGGCGTGACAACGCGTTGGCGTTCTGGCCTTGCTTTGTCAGATGTAAACAGCTGCATAACAACTACCTAATGTATCATAATAGTCTCTGAAAATTTTGTATCTATACAAAGTAAAGATTTCTAATGTGTCGAGCTATAATGACTGAAAATGATTTATCTTTATCATTGGTTGACTTATCATAAATATGACATCATTCTAGCAATTCATGCCTAATAAATGTTTTTACAATAATATCAGCATTGCGATCGGAAATATTATATTTTTTGCATTCTTACATAAATCGTCTGTTTTGTATGATTAGACATGTTTGGAGCAATCTATACATAAATTGGAACGTGTTTTTTTCCTCTAACGGCCATATCGAGAGAACGGCTAGTTTGAAAAATTTAGTTAAGGTGTCTCAAAAAAGCTCTCGGTCTCTAGATGTGTCATCAAAAGAGAAAAATAAACAAAAATCATCATAACAGAAAAATACAAATTTTTAGATGTTTTTCCTGTAACCGCCAAATTGAGAGAACGGTTAGGATTAAAAATTTGGTTGAGGTGTCTGAAAAAACTCTCGGTATGTAGATATGTCATCAAAAGAGGAAAATAAAAAAAGTCGCCAAAAGAGAAAAATTAAAAGTAATAGTTTTCTCTCTGCTAGATATCCGCGCGGGGGCGTTAGTTTAGGTTAGGAAGGCGGCGAGGCGCAAGGAATGGTTGGATGAGAGGGTAAATGGTGGGCGGGAGAAGGGGGTAGTTGAGTGGTTGAGGGGGGTGAGTTGGGATGGCGGAGTTGAAGGGGTGAAGGAGGTGAGAGGGAGAGGGGGAGGGTTGGGGGAAGTTGGAGAGGGGGCTAGAAAGAGGGGGGGCTTAGGGGAGTAAAGGGGAGAGTGAGATGGAGGGAGGGTTGCGGAGTCTGGGAGTTAACGGTATGGAGGAGAGGAAGAGGGGTTTGATGGGGAGTTTGGGGAGTAAAAGTGGATTTGGGGGTGGTAGGGGGTTTGACGTGCAAGGTGGATTGTCTGTTTGCCGGGAAAGTGATACAACCGATTTTTTACGGAATAGATTTATAAAAACTATTTTTAAAGATTTCAGTCATTTTACGTTTAGTTGCTAAAATAAGCTGAATTGGCGTGAAACTTTTTGTTTACTTTCTGTCACACGTCATATCACGTACGCGTCGCTCTTCGATTGTTGCTGTCCGTTTTCTCCAAGACCTTGGTGACATTCCTGGTCGTAGATCAAATGAGCAAGGCACCGCAACGTAATCGAATTAATTCAAAGGAATGTTAGTTTTACATAAATGAGAAGTATATTTCCGTTTATTTTTGAAACATTACTGTCCATATACTAACCGTCGATCTCGACGGGCTTCAGCTAGTATAAATTTATAATATAAATAGTCGCGCTATATATATATAAATATTACCCCGCGTTGCCCGTATTATATCCGTGAGAAAATGTCTATGTATGCCAATTTTCATGGAGATCGGGTGAGCAGTATAGAAGTTGACGTGCTGCAGCACCATCTAGTGGCGAGTTACAATAAAATTAATATACCGAAAATATTATGCGTGCTCAAATGCCTATGTATACCAATGTTTCTGGCGATCGGTTGAGCGGTATAGAAGTTGATGTACTGAAGCGCCATCTGGTGGTGAGTAAAATATATTCGGGCTCAAATGTCTATGTATACCAATTTTCATCTGTAATAGTTATTGTAACCAAATTTATTACAAATATAATAATTTAAATGTCCTCTCATACAAACATTATAAAGCACTAAATTCATATTTCCCAGTAATACAAATCACTTTGACTTTTTTACATAAAAACACTCGAACATCTAAAGTTCATATTCTTACTCCTTACAGTACCTTACCAAGATTTTTTTTTATTGTATTTTTACCTTGATCTATACATATACCATAGATCATCTTTTCCGTATAGGGAGGTTTTGAAATTCTTAAAAAAAAAAAACGATCCACTTCCCTCAGGTCTTTTCCGACCTTCATCAACAACGTGGCGGGTGGTCTTCCACGAGCACGTTTCATCGTTGACAGTTAAAAAAAAATCGGCTTTTCTAACTTGTACTTCTCTTACGGAAAGATAAGGAACCCCATTTAGAAATTGTAAATACTTTCGTGATCTATATTAGATTATTTATGAAAGTTAATATTTCGTTTTGCTTATTTACATACAAAAATATTTAGATATTAGCTCATAAACACCAATAAAAATGTTGATGATTTCTTGAAAAAAAAATGATGTTTGACAATGGAATTTTACCAGAAATATCAGCGAAATTATTCTAGCAGCCGTCTATGTATCTATGGTAATAATGAGATATTTGGTATGGATTTTAGGATACGTTCGAATTAGAAAATAATATTACTGTGCGCTCTGGGACCAAGCCGCCAATATTGGTCGTTACGTAGTCAACGGTGATCTGATGTGCAACCAAATTTGGTCGTTACGTAGCCGAAGGTTAAGGGGCATTTTTCTTTCGCACATGACGCCTGTTAGGTGTGTCCACTTTATCCTTCCTGTTGTAGATCTATGATTAATATCGTTGTCAATTTTGCCATCGTTGCTTATTATTGAGCCCAAATATTTAAACTTCGTCACCGCTGGTAAAGACGTAATTCCTAAAGAGATCTTGATGTTATTATGGTTAGTGATGTCACTTTAAACGCACGACATGTGTTCTGTCTTCTTTCTCCTAATCTTAAGGCCATTTGTTTTGATTGCCTCAATCCAGGAGGTGAAGTTCTATCGTAGGTCGTCCACATCGGCCGAGACCAAAACAACACCATCGGCGTAGAGTATGTTCCAATAACCACCATAGAGTATGTCTATGGTGGTATTAAAAAGTAATGGGTTCAGCGTGGATCCTTGATGTACCCCGACTTCAACCTCAAACATCTCGCCTCTGCCTGCAGGACTAGTGACTTAAGTAGTGACGAATCTGTACATGACTTGAATAAGGTTGATAATGTATTCAAATACTAACACACATGACTCTGCATAACTTCTCATGACTCTGCAATATTTGTTAAGTGATACGTAGTCGTTTATATAAGAAAACAAAAAATGCATAAAAAAACATTATCTATGAATACTCTTAAGACTTGTCTATCAATATCATTAAGAAGTACTCGTAAGAAAAATACGTAATGTTATTATAATAATAGCGATCAAACTATTTCTAGTCTCAATAAAATTACTCCGTGTTAATTATTTTACTTATGTTTGCATTAGAAAATAAAGTAGAGTATCGCGTTATTGTCAGTTATCGTAATATGCATGTGGTAGGCATTATTACGTAATTCAGTTTTGTATAATTTGCTATTTAATTGTACAGTAACTAATTATATTGAAGTTTGACATACTAACTAAATGGCCATTACAGTAATTTGTTGAAATGTATGAAGAAAATGTCGAAAAAAAAAATATTTTAAACTCAATGTCAAAGGTAAACATTGACGTGGCAATTATAAAACAGAACAAAAATATATATAACCAAATATTTTTGATTCCAAGAATTTATAAATTCTTTTAACGTGTCTAAAATATAAGGAGCAAAATAAAATCTCAAGGCCTTGTTAATTGAAATGCGTACCTAGTCAAATTAATATATTTTAATAGCATGGTATTATATCATAATATTTTTCCTTGATATTCTGGCCTTTGCATATACAAACGTCACATTGAAAATAGATTTCAAAAACTTTCAGGCGCGATTACTTTTACAATGTAAGCGGCGACACACTTACTTTACAGGCCTACCAACCGACTTTGAGTGTTGTCAGAAGGTCGTTGGATGAATTGCAAACAATAAATGTTTATTCCAGTTATATTGAAGCTATCCTAAGTTATGCCATTACAATCTCGGGAAATTGTTATGCTTGTCATAGGGAACCCATATTTATACTGCAAAAGAGAGCACTACGGATTATTGCAAAGGTGAAAAGGGAAGAGTCGTGTCGACCGATTTTTAAAAGGCTATGAATCCTGACCTTAACCTCACTCTATCTCTTTAAGTTACTGACTGAGTTTTTTAAGAATAAAGAAACACGTTATAAAAAGTTTTCAGATACACATACTAAAAATACGAGAAACATATTTTTTTTTATACCATGTACTAAACTAAACACAGCAATGTAAGACACAAAATACTCCGAGCCTTATTACTTTAACAGGCTACCGGAAAGTTTAAAAACAATTCAAGTGGAAAGCTTATTCAACAAATTACTTAAAGTATTCTTATTAGACAAAGCTTTTTATTCGATCGAGGAGTTTGTTTTTTTTTAAAGATTTTTTAATTTTTTGGCCATTTTTATTTGACAATTTTAAGTAGCATTTTTGAATTATTCTCAATTTTTCTGATTTTATATTTCTTGATTATTTTTATTGATTATTTTAATTTGTGGTTTTAGTAAGTACACCTTAAAAATGATTTTGAGTATCGTCAGTACCAAAATGTTGCAAATCGACATGTCCTATAAGCAATAATAAAGTACGTTAAACTGTGTGTACGTGGTGATAAATTTGGATTGTAAAAACGGACTAATAGAATGTAATTTAAATGTAGGTACCTAGATATTGAGTTCCTACAATCTGTTAAGATTACCGCTTTACTAACTAACATTAGATGAATTTACTTCAAATTTTCATAATTATGTTGCTCAATATTTTCATTATTTTAACCGAAAGTTTATAAAAATGTGTACTATGTAACAAATATAAGACTGGTATCACTCCAGAACAGACTGTAGTCTAGTGGAGCTGATAAAATCCATCAAATCTGTACTTTCTTTGATTCGCAAACAATGATTATTTGCGCTTTTCTACACTGTATTATTTATGTCAACATTTTTAATCTTTGATTTAAGATTTAAATAAATAAATAAAAAATAAGAATAAATAAATTAATTATTTATTTTTTTGGTAAGAATATAACATCTGATGATGATGATGGTATATTCTTACTGATGATTCTATGTAGTCTTTTACGGTCCATTCCTGGCCATAGGCCTCTTTTAATGTCTTCCACGTTCGCGTATCCTAAGCCTTCCTCATCTATTCTCGTCCTATATGTCGTCTGACATCATCCAAGTGTAACCTGGATGGCCTAGTGGTATCATAATCATGCGTGGACTCCATTCGAGATTTTTTTTGATCTACTGACTCCATTTTGATAATCCTTTTTGATAATCCATTCTGGAAATATATCCAGCCCATCTCTACGTGCAACGTGCTGTGGTTTCCATCGCGTCTTTAAATCTTGTCTTATTCCGGATCCTTTAGGTTTTCGGTCACGCAGACTAATTCCGAGCATCATTCTTTCCACTGCTCTTTTGGCAACTCTACTCTTCTCGGCTTACTATCGAGTAGGAGTCATGGTCTTCGATCCGGTCAACAGTATTATTGGAAGTACGCTGATTTTCGGCGATGTTACAACAGCCGCTGTCCAAGGTTAACTGACCAAACTTGTCTTCTGCCACAAATTTCAAGCAATAACATCCGTTTTATTTATTTTATAATATCAAAAGACCGAAATTGAATCGATAGTATCCAATTTCATAGAAGAAGAAAATTTCGTAATAAATAGAGATTGTAAAGCGCTTCACAGACCGGTCATAATTATTATCGATAAAGTATATAAAAAAATCCATTCAATGTTCAATTACATTATTCCGTTAGCTATTTTTATAGAACGAAGTAGCCATGATTTTAATAACATTCTTCTTAGTATTTTGTGGTACTTTATTTTACCAGTTTTTGATTTCTAATAAAAAGGTACGAGATAATGCTAAGAATATTCCTGGCCCACCACTATGGCCGGTGATTGGGAACTTACCTCTATTTTTGCGGAGTGAAATATGTAAGTAACATTACTATATTATACTGTACTATAATATTACTATATGTTAGTAACATTACTATACCATGAGCACATTAATAAATATGTAAGTACAGAAAGGCGTCTTCGATGCGAGGCAAACTTTTTTAACACGATTTAAAACAATCATCAAAAAAGTCTAAGAGAAAAGCAATAAAAAATGAGTAGAAAAAAAACTAATATAAACAAAAAAAATACCGAAATGGACGCTACGTGGTTTTGAGGAGAACCAAGAAACTAAATTAGCTAAATTTTAAAAAGTTTATAGAATACTAAGGAAGTAAGAAACCAAAAAATTTCTTCCGAACATGCGATGCAAGGAAAGGCTTTTTTAGTTGAATGAAAAACGACTCAATCCAGTACGATCGTTTTTTCTACCATTCTTAAAGTGGACTTTTGATGCAATCTGTCATAGTGGACGGCTATGAGAGATTGCCTCAAGAGTTTATGTTTAATCAAAATGGTTTCAACTACAACGGGCGCACCCGTCACTATAGAAAGTTTTAGCGATATTATTGATCGTACTACCTCCAGTGAGGTGAGCTTAGAAGGCTTGGGGACGAATACACGGTCCACCTAAGCCAACATGACCTTCGGAGGCCAACGCCTTACGGCAAGGTGCTGGGAAAGGATAACCAGCTGTCAGCCTCGCCCCCTGACTACCAGTTTTGAAAGGATATCTCCGCCTGGAATTAACCATCAACGATATCTCCAACATTTTCACTGCTTACGGGTTCAAAGTCGCTCGCGCGACGTTTACCTGCAGTATGCATTCAGCGGTGATTCAGTTTGAATATATCGCGGACTATTGCCATCTTTTGACCGGCTCTGAATTCAGGATCAGGTTCCAATTGCACCCTTGTTAAAATGCACCCTCGCTGCTTAGGGAACAGTATATTTCCATAGTCTCCCGACTCCTTCAGTAATTAGTCAGTGCACATACCGATTGGCTGTCCATCCAGTAGCGCGGGGAGGCAATCCCCCGGGTGAAACCGATCCTCCAGCCGTGAGGCCTGAGACGCGAAAGTCCTTTCCGGGGTAATCTTCTACATGAGGAGGCTACTGAATAGGAGCTGAATCGTGAGTTGGATCGACCCGAAAACACAGTGTATCTTATGGCCCAAGCTGCACGAAACCTTTCGCTACTAAACTCGCACACATTGACAATAAAATTCAGTTGTGTCACCTTCGCGACAACACAACCTCCGAACGCGCGTCAATTCGTAGATATTTGTAGTATTTTCCGTAGTATTAAAATGGTATTTTTCCAAAAATTATGTAGTATTTTCATGAATATGGGGGACTTTCAATATTATTTATGTCGCTTGCATACAAGATACTTCAAATAGGAATCTGTGTACATAATTCCATGTTTCTAAGTCTATTATAGCGGACCCTCGGGTGGACCGAATTCAACCACAACTTTTGGACTCTTGCGATGACCGAATGATGCCTGTATGTCAAATTTCAGCTCAATCGGACAAAGCGTTTTGGCGCTATCGTGGAGGAATACACACACATACACACACCCACACACACACACACCCACACACACACACACACACACCCTCACACACACACACACACCCTCTCACACACACACACACACACACATACACACACACACACACACACACACACACACTGACAGACAGACAGACATACAGACAGGAACGCAGGCATATACTCTATATATATAGTTACTGGTACCTTAATAGATACATTTGGAAAAGGTTTAAAAGAGGTAATTTGCTTTCTATACAGCCATGTTTACCTCTTTGCAAAATCCAACAGTTTCAAGGTTTTTTTTCAAAACCTTTTTTTTGTAAATATAAAAATTATATTTTAAAGTTTTTTTTGTATAGTCATTACGGACACCATGAAATAGCCGTACTTTAATAAATAAAATAATAATAAAATGTGCGATAAAAGAGAAATGTTAGGGAAAATAATTTGGCAATTAGATAAGAAATTAGGTTTTTGATGAGATTTTTCTATATTTTTGCTTATGACATGCTTCAAGCTTATTACTGTAAAAGTACCTCTATTTTATTGGCTTTTTATATTAAAGAAAATGTCTGCCTCTAGGTACTGGCAGTAGTAGAGTTGTCAACTACAACGGGCGAATCCGTCACCTCAGGAAGTTTCCATCTCCCGTGAAGTGAGCTTAGAAGACTTAGGACAAAACAATCCACCGTCAAGCTCCGCCACATGCCCGTAAGAGGCCAACCCCTTATTCGCGAGATAACCAGGAATGTTACCCAGCGGGCATACACTCACGCCCTTACTTCCAGTTGCGACCAGATTACTCCGGTTTCTCGACTGGTTACCGAATCTATCGCGGACCACGGCATCCATTGCTCGGCTCTTCACCCGGAATCGGGTAGCCGATGGTCGTTTCAAGAGTAGTCGTCTCAAGGTCAGCAACAACCCCCGCTCTATAGGAAACAGTACAGCTTCCAGACCCCCCCCCCCCCGACTGTTAGAATGCACGATCGATTGGCTTACGCCTCACGGTGCGCAGACCGTCCAGGAGCGCCAAAAGATTGACTCCTAGGGGAAATTAACCCTGAAGTTAGAGTCCTACTCGGGCTCGCGCTTCATGCGTGGAGGCCGCCGGGTGGGTGTTGACCCGTGAGTGTTACCGGTCCTTGAACAAATAGTTCTTCGTGGCCAACTCAGCAAGAACCCATTAGCTCCCAATACTGAAGGTATTGGGAGCTAATGGGGCCAAGTACTGGTATCGCCAATCTGTGTCTTGATAGTTCTTACAAGGGCATTTGACTATTATTCGCTTTTTTTTTATTCAACTGGTAGGTAGAATAAAACCGCCTGTCACTGGTGTGCGTTATCTGTCGTTACCGTTTTTAATGAAATTATTCCGCTACGTTATCTAATAAAATAAGTAGAATAAAAATAACGTGGCTATATAATCTTATCTAGTTTAATTGCATATATGGAGCAGTTACAATTTCGCACCATTTTTGAATGTGCGGATATCAACCTCCATAAGAACTACGCCAACCACCGTATCTATATCTACTCGGATAGCAAGGCAGCTCTTATGGCACTAGCGTCGAATACTATTAATTCAAAGCTAGTGCAAACTGCGTATCACTACTGAATTCTCCGGGCGACATGAACAGGGTAATTCTAAGATGGGTTTCCGGCCATGCAGGAATCGAGGGAAATAAAAAAGCCGGGAGCAAAGGGAACATTATACGGCCCTGAACCTTGCTGTGTCGTACCAAAAAGCCTTGCAAACCTAATGCTCCAACAAATATGTTTAGATGAATTCGTCAACCACTGGAAGAACACGCCAGGGTTGAACCAATCCAAATTGCTAATTAAGGCTTACGACCCTAAGACGGCCCGTGAGACCTTATCGCTAAATATGAACAATCTACGCATACTGGTGAGGGCGCTCACGGAGCATTGTGGCCCTAACAAACAAATATACAACCTCAAGCTCAGAGACACAAAAATGTGCAGGTTCTGCGAAGGGGCCGAGGAAACTCCCCTGCACCTCATGTGCGAGTGTGGCCCGCTGATGCGTAAAAGACACACCCACTTGAGTGGTCATTACCTCCAACCTGAGGAGGTAAATCAATCTGGCGCCAAAAGCCTGTTGCGGTTCCTAATTGACACGAGGTTTAGCGCAGAGTAGGTGGCGAAAACAATAGATCAGCAACGGTCGCAGTGTTACAAGGCTCATAAAGACCTTAAAAGACCTATTAGTTGGCAACGCCTAGTGTTGAAACAAAAATTCGAGTCTCCTGCTATTAATAATCAAATTTCGTATTTTAACTGTAAATTGAAGTGTTAGCTAGTGCTCACATTATTTCTTGTATCCAGATTATATGTTGGGGTTAATTTAGGCGCATTTATATTAATTAATTGGTGAGAAATTGAACATTTAATTTACATTGAACTGTCAAAATCAGTGGCAAACTACCTACCTGTCGAAATATTCACTGAAGCGGTGTTGCCACCTTGAGAAAAGCCACCTTGAGAAAAAAAGAATATTTTTTCTTCTGGGGAAAAATATCAACTATAGTAAACTGCCGATTTAATTAACGCAGCAATTTGCCACTATGCCAGAGACCAAGAGAACCACGAAAACGTCTGAAGCAGCAGCAAAAGTGTCAAATCTTCACCATGGCGGCGGTGGGAGCGCTGTGGACTCCCCTACACCTACCGACTTGGCTGGGGTTATGCGGGAACTGAAGCGCCTTTCAGCTCAAATGGCTTCTTTGCCGGATATAGTAGCGGATATAAAGGCGATCAAGACGGATCTATCGGACCTTAAGTCGATGAAGTCTGAGTTGGCTGAAGTGAAGACCTCCGTGGACTTCGTTCATCAGGCTGTGGAGTCCTTGTCAAGTAGGATCTCAGAGGTTGACCGTGAGTTGCAAGGCTTCCGCAGAACCAAGGATGACCTGATAACCCTGCAACAGCGTGTTGAGAAGATCGAAAGTGCTATACATGAAAGTGAACAAAGGTCTCGCTTGAATAACATCGAGATAAAAGGAGTGCCACTCTCCCCATCAGAAAATCTTTTCTCAATTGTGTCAAAAATTGGCGACCTCGTCAAATGCTCAATTCCAAAGGAGCAAATCAACTATGTGGCTAGAGTACCCATGAGAAATGATAGGACAAAGAAGACCATTATAGTGTCGGTGCACAACAGGTACTTAAAAGATGACTTCGTCTCTGCTGCAAAGAAGTGCACCATTACGTCGAGTAATCTTAACCTACAGGGTAGTGAAAGGATTTTCGTCAACGATCATCTTACTTTGGAGAATAAGATGCTACTCAACAAAGTCAAATCACTAGCAAAGGAGCGTGGCTTCGCATTTACCTGGGTGAAAGGGTGTAAGATTTTTATCAGGAAAAATCCTACTTCACCAGCTGTGACTATCCGATCGGAATCAGATTTAAAAAAGTTCCTTATTTAAGTTTAACCGTGATAGGTACATTATTAGTTTTAATTAAACTAGTATTGTTTTATGTAAGCAAAATATCGATATTCGCGTGTAATGATTTCAACATCTACTTGCTAAGTTGCAGAAACGTTAGTATGTCGGAGGGCACTTGTCGGGCTGCTTGCGGGGCGCTCTATATGGTTACCTGCACCATTATTCTAGTATACCTCAAGAAGGAGGGACCGTCCGCTGGCTCCTATTTTTTTGCAAGGTTGCATATTCGCTCGGTTATTGGATCTATATTAAAGTTGTTTTTTATAGCCCTCATCGCTCAGGCTAAGAATGGTTATTCTCGCGGCTGTTATGAAATCCGGAATGTGTTGCTTCTTAGTGTTTACAGCAGGTTAAGTATTGTTTGTATTGTCCGTAATGCCCATACAATGACTAGTAATACTTCGTGCTATCAATGATGCCGATTAATATATTTTACCAAAATGTAAATGGTCTGAGAACGAAAACTTCTCTTTTTTATAGAAATATCTGTCTAAATTCATACGATGTGGTTTGTATAACGGAATCCTCTCTAACTGACGGTATTAATAATAGCGAACTCTTCGATGATCGTTATCTGGTCTGGAGACGCGACAGAGTTTATGAACAAACTAATCAGTGCAAAGGGGGTGGGGTAATCTTGGCCGTTCGTCGCGAGCTGGTGGCGGAGGGTCAAAGTGACTGGAGCTCGTCTGCTGAGGATCTTTGGGTAACGCTGTCATTTCAAAACAGAAAGCCTAAAGTCACATATAAAATACATCTATGTGTAGTCTACATGTGTAACCAAAAAATGGGTAATTCGTTTACTAAACAGTTTACCAACTTTTCAACAAATATGACAGACAGAATTTTTTGAACATCCTTCTGATAAGTTTATAATATTAGGTGACTTCAACTTGCCCAATCTAATCTGGACTGTGACAGAAGATGGTGTTTCATACCAAGCCTCGAACATAGAATGTTCCTACCAATCTGAATTTTTCGATAACATAAATTTATGCCACCTCCTCCAATATAACTACCACTTGAATACGTCACATAATCGAATACTAGATCTTATATTTTCTAATAATGCTATCTCGGTCACTCATTGTAAAAACCCTCTGGTACCAGAGGACCCACACCACAAAGCTCTCTGTATCTCAGCGGACTTTGTAGAACTACATAGTCTTAAGCCTAAGCCGTACACCACCTATCTATATGAACGTGGTGACTACACTACTATTTCCTCCAAGTTAGATGCCATCGATTGGCAATCCGAATTTCAGAGCAAACCTTTTGAAGATGCGGTAACATTTTTTTATGAGTTGATTACAAACCTACGTAATAACTTCATACCTTCTAAAACGGTTTATCCTTCAACAAAATACCCACTATGGTACAGAACTCCACTAATAAAAATTTTAAAAGAAAAATTCAAATACCACTCTAAATATAAAAGATATGGCAATCGCGCAGATTATGAGTCATTTGTGATTCTACGTGAGCGCGCGAAAGTACTTGAATCTGAATTATTTACAGATTATATTGCATCGGTCGAAGATAAAATAAAAGAAGATCCAAAGGCTTTTTGGTCATACGTCAAAAGTAAAAATCAGTGTAACACTTACCCCGCGGTACTAAAGCTAGGTCAGCGGTCTTCTGACAAAGGAGATGAAATCTGTAAAATGTTCAGTGAATTTTTCCATTCCACCTTCCTTACGTCAAACTCTTTATCTGCTATCTCTTCTAATGACAGCACGTACTTCAACATATGCGAGTCATCTTCAGATATATCGGCAGTTGAAATTCTCCAATCGGAAGTCGTTAAACAGTTTATGTCTTTAGATCTAAGGAAATCTGCCGGACCCGATAACCTTCCTCCTACTTTTATTTTAGGTTGTGCAAATAGTCTATCTGTTCCTCTCACACTTCTTTATAGAAGATCTCTCAGTGAAGGCATTGTCCCTAGCATATGGAAGTCCGCTTTTATAACGCCTATTCATAAGAAAGGGCCAAAGGACTCAGTGGAAAACTATCGACCTATCTCGAAGTTATGCGTATTTGCAAAAGTTCTGGAACGGTTAGTTTATAACCAGGTATATTCTGCTCTGAGGCAAACACTCTCTGAACATCAGCATGGTTTCCTTAAGGGTAAATCCACTACCTCAAATCTCCTTCTATGTAGTGACTATCTAACAGAAAACATGTCTCAACCTGCACAAATAGATGTCGTCTACACAGATTATAGCAAGGCGTTCGACAGAATAGACCACTCAATTTTATTGCGTAAGCTTCAGTGTGCTGGAATAAGGGGTAATCTATTTAGATGGTTCTCCTCCTACGTTCAGAATAGATCACTAACGGTAGTACTCAATGGCTACTCGTCCTCGGCATTGTTAATACCGTCAGGAGTCCCTCAAGGGTCCTTACTAGGACCACTAATTTTTATTATTTTTATTAATGACATCTCTACCAGTTTTCACCACTCCAAAATCTTACTTTATGCAGATGATATGAAGATCATATGCCCTATCAAGACGCCGGATGATTCTGTTAAACTGCAAGAAGATCTGGATAGATTCCAAACTTATTGTCTCCTAAACAAATTAGACCTTAATGTATCTAAGTGTTATATTTGCTCCTTCACACGTAAGCCTCTACCGTCTCTATATAATTACAAACTTCAAAATAGCACCTTGGCTAGAGTTTCCTCCATTAAAGATTTAGGTGTGACTTTTGATTCTAAGCTGCTTTTTAATGAACATATTGACAACATTGTCAAGAGAGCGTCCAAAGCACTAGGTTTTGTAATTAGAATGTCAGCAGAATTTGAAAAAGTTAAAACCTTCAAAATACTATACTGTGCATTTGTTCGAAGTCATCTCGAATATGCGTCTCAGGTTTGGAACCCATCTTACGATACCTATATAACTCGCATAGAGGGCATTCAAAAACGGTTCCTCAGGTACTTGCAATTCAGAATTAAAGCATACATTCATAGCTATTCAACGCGTTGTAAGAAATTCCATATTCTCCCACTATCCAAAAGAAGGAGCGTAGCGGACCTGTCCTATCTTCTAAACATTGCAAATGGAAAGGTTGACTGTCCCGAGTTGCTTGGACGTTTGGGCTTACGTACCCCTGGTGCGCGTCTCAGGCATCCCAACCTGCTTTACGTGCCCACTGCAAATACGAATTATAAGAATAATTCTTATGTCATACGAGCGAGTAGATGTTTTAATGTATTGGCACGAGAAGTTGATATTGACCTATTCAACACCTCTTCTCGAAATTTGAAACTTATACTTAACAATATGTATGTTCTTTTCTTCTTAGAAATATTAGCGTCTATCTAGTTATAGTTGTTTGTTTATTCACTTGTTGTATCTTTTTATTATGTGTGAAAACTTTTAATTGGCCTTCAGCACATATCTCTCAATGTGTACCTATATATGTTTAACTAGCTGTAAGTTTTCCTAAGAAATGAAAATAAAATAAAATAAAATAAAATAAAAAGGCCCCACACAACAATTTTTTTTAAACATATGTAATTTTGCATTACTTGTGTTTTAATATTATTACAAGATGTTATGTCCAACACGTGGAATTAATGATATCATAATCTTAACCGCTCTTTGTCTTCGTCAAAGACTTTGTAATTTTTTTAACGGTAATTTTACAAAAACTTGTTTTGGAGTGTTCAATAGACTAAAGGAGGAGGCAAGAAAGGTCATTTGAAATATATTTAGGCAATACTCAAAATTCAACAGTATTTTATATTCGCAATTTTGTGAATTTTCACAATTAAGTTTTAAATATAGATAGGTGAATTTCTGTTATAGAGAATATTTTACACTTTATACAATTCGTATGTACAGTTTGCATAGAGTTTATTAGTTTCTGTTTCAGCGAGTGAATAATCGCGCCAAATTAATTTTAGCTAGTTTTCCAACATTGGCTTCAAGTTCCACTATCTTGACTTTATACATTATTATTATTAATATTGTTTCTTTGTTTCTGGGCAATCAGCTTTGCTGATGTGTCCAGATCAGATCTTGTAAACCTAGTTATAAACAATATTATATATTTTTTAGGCACAAATCGGGATTGTTTCTAAATTGATAGATAGAGCTTGCTACAATTATTTTAAATGGTATTTTATTCCACATGTTTACACTCGATTAGATTAAAATTTTGCACGGATGAATTTTTTGCTGAGAGTTGTAAATATTCTCTAGTACGATGTACCTGGAACAGTTACATCGGAATAAGTTCCGAGATTTGTATGTTACTGTGTCCAAAAAGTAAGACCATTTTTTTGTCTTTAATCTTTATTTATATTTCTAAACCTATTTCACCCCCCCTTTTAAAGTAACCCCCCTCGGACACAATTCACTCATGCTAACGTTTTTATAATTGTCGAAACAGTTGTTAAAGTCGATTTCCAGAACGGCCTTCAAAGCTTTCTTCGATTCAGCTTGTATCTCCTCAATTGAGTCAAAGCGGTATCCCCGGAGCAGCCTTTTGGGGATTTGAAAAAGTCAGAATCTCACGATGCTAAATCAGGTGAATACGGTGGTTATATGGAACTACATGGGTCGATTTTTTGACAAAAGTTGTCTAGATGAGCCAATGCAGTGTGATATACCGCATTGTCGTGGTAGAAAAATCAAGAGTTTTCTTTTCACAATTCTGGCCACTTCAACCAAATAGCTTTACGAAAACGACTTAACACTCAAATAATATTCCTCGTTAACAGTTTGGCCCGGCGGAAAGAATTCCTAGTGCACAACACCACGATAATCGAAAAAAAACTGTTAACAAGACCTTGATTTTTGGGCGACTTTGGCGCGATCTTTTTGGTTTCGGCTTTTCTGTGGCATGATATTCGGTTGTTTCTGGATCAGAAGCATAGATTCGTCTCATCTCTCGTAATAATTAGTTTCATGGTCGATCTATAGTCAAAAATCATCTCCGCAGAAATGTTAGTACGACGCTCTTTTTCAATGAAATTGAGTGATTTTGTGACCAATCGAGATTTGTCGCATTTCAGGCACAGAAATATTGATTCGACTGATCCTTTTGATACTAACAGCATCAACAAGGTGCCTAATTGTTTTTCGACGGTCTCTAAGTATCAAATCTTTGATTTGTTTGACTTGACTTTCATCAGTAGATGTTTACGGTCCTCCTGATTTAAACTGTTTATACCACCTGTAAACATTTCTTTCCGATAAAGTCTTCTTACCAAAGGCCTCTCTGCAACATCTTAAATATTTCTGCAAGAGAAATGTCATTTCACAAATTATTGCAAAAAATATGCAATTTCTTTGCTCAACAAAATCAGACATTGTAAACATCGAAAAAAATACTATTTGCGTAGTACAAAACCAAGAGCAGCTGAAATATTAATGACCCGTATGATGTGAAATTTGACAGGTATGTCCCAGTGCTCTACCATTTTAGATAGATATTTTTCTGAGATTCGATATGCGCGCTATTTAAATTCATAGTTGGTCTTATTTTTGGACACATTAGTACGCCTCAATAAGGTCCCCTATTTCTCACCTTTGCTTGAAGGTAATTTCAAGTAATTCTCTATCTTCTTTAAAAACTCAGTCCAAGTAATTCAAAGCGATCTTCGTAAAACCTACACTTTAGACCAATTCGAATTTTGGCTGTCCTTCACTACACCTTTACGGACATCTAAATCTTTGTAGATATATAGGTCCCAGATCTGATAGCCCATGAATAAGTCTCACATATGCCTTGCAGATTTTGGGAAGCTTTTCATATCAGATATTGAGTAGGGTTGGCCATAGCTATTGCAACTAAGTGTTTTTCTCATTTGAGATCATCTTTAATGATTGTGATTCCAAGATTTGGTATAGGAATGGATGTATAGTAATTGACACCACTTATATTATTAGGAATTTTATAATATTAAACTAAATAGGGATGGATAGCGCGCCACGTGCTCGCTAGTTATTATATATTTTTTTATTGTTTTTATTACAAATTTTATGCGTCATAATGATTACTATTTTCTAAAGTTATTCCGTAACAACATTTT
Organism: Micropterix aruncella; assembly: GCA_944548615.1. Taxonomy (NCBI): domain Eukaryota; kingdom Metazoa; phylum Arthropoda; class Insecta; order Lepidoptera; family Micropterigidae; genus Micropterix; species Micropterix aruncella. Next base: position 13,602,156 of record OX155972.1, on the reverse strand, counting down.
ATTCTGAGTTATTATTTACTGTTTTATTTTCTGGGTAAACTTTAAGTATATTAGTAAAATAATATTTATACCTACCTAATTTAATTTTAACTGATTATTTGCTATTATTATATTACGTGTTCTTTATAAATATTTTTACTTGTTTTTGAATGTCATATCTCTATGCAATTATGTGCGACATTGAATAATAATTGTAGAAATCCATGTTACTACACCACAAGCACAATAAAATAAATTTAATGAATTAGTAGGTTTATACAGATTAGTTATAATTAACCGGAATCCTTGAAGAGGTGAATCAGTACGAGCAAGTAAGAAAGTTTTGATAAAAAAAATTGGGATGATAAAATAAAAAAATCTTCTTTTCTGAAAAATAAAATATATTTTATTAAATTTGAAAATTATTTTTTTTGAAAAATAGTATAAAAAGCGCTGAGCATGAGGCAGGTAAAATTCCGATATTATTGTTCATTATCGATATTTAACCTACCGCTAGATGGCGCAGCGCGCTCAAAAATATACTTCCTCAGAAATAAACTTTAGACATTTATTTGCCTAACCATATATAAATAATATTTATATACCTATGGTTAGGCAAATGAATGTCTAAAGTTTATTTCTGAGGAAGTACATATAATTCGTAATATTTTTGCAATTGTGATCCTACTAAATGATGTTCTTCAGGTTTACTTACTGGCCACATTTGAGATTTAGGCATGAAGGGGACGCCAAGCCGCGAATCATGGACAGAGAAATAGCTAATAAAAATATGTATCTATTTTTTTAATTTCAGCTTTCTCGAATCTGATGCAGAAAAACTGGGAGAAATATGGCGATCGATTTCGTTTTATTATTGGAAATCAATTGCTTTTCGTCACAGCTGATGCCAAAGATGTCGAGGTAATAATATATAATATTATTAAATTTTGTTTTTGAAACAAATATAACAAAATCGTGTCAACCCAACACATCCCCGGCAAGTAGCCCAAGACTTATTATATGAATATTAATTTAATTAAAAAATCGATGAGCGCCGTCTCTTGGCCGGCGGACGAACCCGGTTGAGTTTCGTTTCAACAGCCTCGAGCAACGCGGTTCATTTCATGGCTAAAGGCGGTGTTAAATTTATGTAAATTTAACAATTTATAAAAATTTTACAATGTGATTTCGGCCCTACTGGATATGGTCTTAATCGTCTCAGGGTGGCTCAAAATGGATATTTCCTTCTTAATCTCGAAAAAAAAAACCGCATTCACAATACTTTCCCTTCATGTCGGTTGGTGGGTCAAAAAGTAAAATACTGACATCATTTAACGCTGTTTAGATAACAATGTTTTAGTTTGTACATAATAATGTTGGTTTAAATCGTATCAAAAACAGGTGTTATGAAGCCGCTCAAGTGTGTCTAGTAACTCTTCAGTGATATACCCACATATAAGACAATATACTCGCGTAATCTAATATCAGAAACAATAGTTTACACAAAGGACTTGTGAGAATGGCCACCCTTCACTAGACTCCAATTGCTTGTGAGCGAAGGGTGGTTCTCAGCATGAAGGTTGCTCCGTTAATGAGAGTCGTAGATGTCCGTGTAGCAGAGTTTATTCAGAAGATTGAAGAGAAGTGAGTCGAAGTCGCCAGTTCCTAATGCCTTGAGTTGTGTTCGCCGTTGTATTGTAGTGTGGGCGCGAGGTGAAGCCGTGGCGGTGCGTGTGTAGTCGAGGAGCGAAGTGTGTAGTCGAGATATCTGTCCACTGAGGGGACGATGTGTAGAGCGCGGTAACTGTCTGCCGAAGTAATGATGTAGAGGGGCAACTGCCTGCCAAAGGAATGATGTAGAAGGGCAACTGCCTACCAAAGGAATGATGATGAAGGGCAACTGCCTGCCAAAGGAATGATGCCGATCGAATGCAATGTACTGCGTTTTATAGGGTGATCGGTGATGCAATAGCTACGAGTGGGGCGACGCATGTGTCGCTTGCCTGGGCAATATTTGCCAAATTTAGCTGGAAATTAACTGCAGCTGCTCGTGTAAGTTTGAGCGAGTCTGCAGTTTTCTGTTCTGTGAAATTAACTTTTTTGTTGTGGGAATGTGGAGCCGTAGGCTCCTACAGACTATTAAAATTCACTGAAAATAAATTCTGCAACCGCGTCGAAGGCTGTGAAAGCCGATAAATATAATGTTTAATATTATCGCTACTATGTTCCTGTAATGAAAGATGTTGATCAATTCCTAACTGACTTGGAGTAATTCGATGTTATGATTGTTTACACATAAACGGGAAAGAGATGATACATTAACCGATTTTTACAAATTTTAAATTTTTGTAATTAGGTTTGACTATCTCCCTCTATTTTTGAGCAATTATAATTATATTAAGGTTATATTAAGGCACTAGCTAATTGTACATCTTTTTTATGATTATGTTAAGGTTAGCAATTTTATATTATCAATTTCACCTTTATATTCAATTTTCCAGCTTGTACGAATTAATAATAACTCTTAGCGTATAAATTCTCCTAAATATTCCATATTCTACATTACTTAGTTTTTAATATTGTTTCATAATATATTTAAAACAATTTAAATGTCCGCCTTAGAACAGGCTATTGCCTAGTAAGGCGACATTAAAATAGGATCACTGGCAACAGTTTCTGGCATTATATGTTAACAGTTTCATGCTACTGGATTCTCGGCTATGATATTGTAATTGTATATATATGTCCATTTACTGTAGGTAATTGTAAATTGCCAAATAAATAAATAAATAAAAAATACATGATACCAATCTGTGACTTTAACAAATTTGAGCTTTAGTTTTTAGTAAAAACTCCGTGCGAAATAATTATCCAAAAAGCTTTGTAATTTATAATATATATATATTTCTAATTATAGGTAATATTTGCACAAACTTCGAACAAATCGGACCTATACGGCCTCTTGAAGGACTTCATGGGATCATCTATCTTTCTTGTCAACAGTAAGCATACCTCTAGGGTTTTAATTTCTGTAGTTAATTTCTGTTTCAAATTGGTATTTCGAAAGAAACACCTCGAGTTATACCTACCGAAACACCCACTTTGAAACGCTTTGTTTATATGGTCGAATAGCGATATTTCAAATACTAAGCATGTTGCGTCACACCCCGGGTTCTTAATTGAATTATAGTAGGTAAAAATGACCCATGTTTAGGTACTTATCGTGATGATATTGGCCTAGTTCAAATAGTTTCCATAAAATCAATGTTTTATGAAAATTAATTCTTAAATAAATATATTATTGTTTTGAAATCAACAGATTGAGTTCTTTCAAAAAATGCTCGAACCGACTGGGTGAAAATTTCACGAAAAAACTCAAAGTATCATTAAAATATAATTTCCAGGTGATTGGGCCAAAAAGAAGAGGAAGGTACTCATGCCGTCGTTTCATGCAGACGTGCTATCAAACTACGCACCTGTTTTGGAAACGGCGATAGCAAAACTGATGAAGTTGATTCGAAAACATGACTCTGATGAAATAGAAATGAGCCAACTAATGCAACTGTTTACTCTCGATGTATTAGCAGGTAATTTTTTGGAATTCTTCTTTGGAATTCTACTACTACTACTACTACTTCAACTACTACTACTACTACCACTTCAGCTAATTTTGTAAGAAAAGGAAACAAAAAAAAGAAACCAAAATTTTCCTGGATCCAAAAACTTTATTGACACATTATATGTAGTTATCTTCCGGAAATACAGACTTTAAAAAAACGTACGACACGGGGGATAGACTTTCCCCTGTGGCAACAGGGAAACGACACGGGGGATAGTTAGAAAACGAATGTAGTGGCTAAGAAATAGTGGTCCCGAATGCGTTTCTTTGTGAACTAAAACTGAAATTAGTTCAAGCGAACGAGACGAGAACGAGAGCAATACGTTAGAGCGAAATATGAAATGAATGATCGACGATAAAAACTACAGGTCGAACGTTTAACCTGCGGTGTTAGATTCAGATGCTTTTTTAACACGCTTTTATTAGGTCGACAGCTATGTAACTAACTATGTAATGGAATCTAATGTAACTAATTTAACCATCTTCCAAGGATCGTAGTGTCATGGAAATTGGCAGCTGTATGTAGTTCTGATGAAAATACAATAATATGGTACTGTCGAACTGATCTGATGATGGAGTCGGAAGATATGAACTGGAACTTCATGATGGAACATCGTATCATAGCTGTGTTTGGACTTGTTAGAAAAGTCGGAATGAACTTTGACCACGATTAGGTTTCAAGGTCTGATGATGAGGACGGAAGATAGGCACTGGCATTCCATGATGGAATATCGTATCATAGCCGTGTTTGGACTTGTTAGAAAGGTCTTGTAACAACGATAGATATGTGTACAATCTTTTCATAGTTTATTAATGTTTTGCAAACATACGTTTACATATAAGACATCGTTGTTCTGATACAATAGTCGTTTTTTTGGTTTTTACGTGCATTTATAAAAGCGTGTTTTTAGTGTTTTTTTTTAAACTATTAACTTATTATTGTGGGTAGTTTTAATGCAAAAACTAACAGCCGTTCATGTCATTTTTCGCTCTAGCGTATTGCCCTGCCTCGTTCACACGGACTAATTTACGATTTTGGTTCACGAAGAAACGCAATCGAGCCCAGTGTCACTAAAAAATGTCCATATGAGGAGCGATCCGTGTTTAGATCTGAACTGCACAATTCTAAAGATTGGCATTGACATTTTTATATGGTGATTGCAAACGTTAATCGAATTGGGAATTCCAATCTCCTTAATTGAAATGGCATATCCGTTGGAATCATAGGAATGCGAGGAATGAGGACATTTTCACCTTTGAATGGTCCTGTCAAGATTGTTGCTTCTACGACGTTCCTCAATGGTTTTTACTACAAGCCGCGTGCAGTTGCAAATCTTTGGCTGGCAGATTTTCCGCAATATAATAATTGGCACGCCCATTTTCAATATTAGTGCGTGTGGTGGCATCCCTGGAAAATCGAGTGAATACAAAAATTCTGTTGGATAATGAACCGCCTCATCTGCTTCCACAGCAGTGTCGACGGACTTATATGTGAATGTCTCGCGTTGAATGTTAAACTGAATATTATTGTAAAATATGGTATTATTAAAAAAATAAATAAATCGCTAGCAATTGTCATAGGCGGCAAAAAAGACAGTGAAAAATAGATACTTCATCATTACCGCCAATTTGTGTGAATGGAAAAATTGACGAATATACCAAAACTGTTAGGAACCTTGGAATTCTGATAGATCAACATCTTTCTTGGCAAGTTTAAGTAAACCAAGTAAGTCGTCGCATTTTCCATGGTTTTAATAGTCTCCGGCGGCTTCAGCGATTTCTACCCATATCACATAAATAAATACTTGACTACGGTGTTGTTTGTTATATAGATGCCAGTGAATAAGCTGGAGCGTCTGCAAAATATTTTTCTCAGGTATGTTTTTAACTTGCGAAAGTTTAACTACGGTATCTGCTTTCGTGAGCAACTTTATTGGCTTCCTATTCGCGAGCGAAGAAATCTGAATTCGAGAGAAGCTACTCTACAAAATTTCAATAACCCCACTTCACCCTCCTATTTCAAGGAGAATTTCTACCCTTTCGGTATTTCAACTATGCATAATTTAATCAGTTCTCTCATTCCTAGACTACTAGACAGGTAGGTAGCGGAATGTTCACTTTCCATATCTTTAAAACATAAAAAATAAAAATAATAATGAAATGAGGAAATAGATGTAGTAATTCCCACGCTCTTCAACAAACTTCATTGTTATGTTAAAGCAGTGGATGTGTGTTTGTGATAAGGAAGTATATGTATTAATTAAGGTGCGGTATAATGGAATAGTTTCTCAGTTACTTGGTGATTATGTACCAAGGCATAATATTAGGTTATTATAGGCAACATTTGTGCGAATCTAAGTTGTCTGTGTATCCTAAAATATACCATTAAGTAAATGGTTAAAAAAATGTACAAACACATTGCATATCTGAAAGACGAAGTATAGGTTCTACTATTGGTTAAATAATATTGTACCTTTTTACTGAAATTAAGGCTGTATATGCGGCATTTTAACTTGAACATGATTAAGATATGATGTCATCTCCCATACAATAATTTATCTGCAGATTCAAAAATCAATCCCCAGTTACCTCTACATTTTGTTTCGCTGATTAAGTCTTCGTCATTATTCAATATTGTTTTCAGAAACTACAATGGGAATAAAGATAAATGCGATGGACCAAGTAGACACCGAATACTCAGTCTCATTCAGAAAGTAAGTATTCGTATTGTTTTGGATTTCCTCTTTCTTTCCTCTTTTATTAAATCAGTTTTTTTTACTCAATTACTTGGGCAGTTACAATTTAATATAATTTACCTTTACCTGTTGGCAGAAAATGAAATAATTCCGAGAGGC